>PYXC01002330.1:562500-661061 GCA_015244755.2 Tenualosa ilisha | reverse complement strand
CAGCTATGGATTGTCCAGTTAATGTAAAATAAATAAAGACCCACACACACAACCCACCAACCAGTTTACTGAACTGTGTGTTTTCTGTGTTTTCCTCCCTAACACTTACCTGAGAGAGATTCCTCAGCTGAAATAAAACAAGACAAAGAACATATACATGAGCTTACATACAGCATATATAATGAAAATATACATGTATCCATGGTGATGAACAGATAAAGTTATCCATGGTGTCTTCATGTTGTAATTTTACTTCTCTGGAAGTTTGCACCTGAACCAAATAAATACTTCACATCTGTATCACAGTTTTAGATATGAACATGCATTCACCTGGAAGAAAAGTATAATATATACAAAATATAAATATATAAATATAAATATTAAAAAATGAGGTAAATGTACATACTGTTTTCAATGACTGTTTTCACAGGAAGGGCCTCAATGTTTTCTTCCCCTGGGACTTACAATGGAAGTTATAATGTGTTAGCATTTAAAGAATCAACTTATTTGGAAAGCATTTTTTTGTAGTATCTCTCTCTTTATGCTCTGAGCTTAAAATGGTGAAGATATTCAAATTAAATATTTCTTACTTGTTGCTGCCCATGACAGAGAAATCAGGCAGAGAACTACGGAAAATGTCAGCATCTTCATGGTGAATGATGGTTTTCTGTAAGAATTAAAAGAATAACCAAAAAACATTATAATAACATAAGTCACTCTGGAATGACAAATGGTAACGAAATGAAATGTCCCGTCACATTTACATGATGGTCAAATAAATGTGGAGAGCAATGAATAACAAGGAATGAAAGTAAGAGCCTCACCTCTTGTGATTTCTCAGGAGAAATCTGTGGATGGAGGACAGATAAGTCAGCTGCCTGCTTATATACCATCCCCTCACACTATCACTAGTTACGTCTTCTCCACTCATTGAACCAGGAAACAAAATGTTTATGACAGGAACGGCTGTTTGTTCTAGAGTAATGGTCAACCCTTTCAATCAATTAGAATTTACTTATGTCATCAAGAAATATCGTTATGTAATCATTATGACACCATGAGGTCAACTCTGATTCTGAGAGGTGGCACGTGTATGTATGCTGTGTTGTGATTGATTGTTCTGTGTTCTTTCCGTAAGTTACGCACGGCCCTGTAATTTATTTAAAACATCACTTAGATTTCTTTAAGAGTTCGTTGAGCCTTGCACCCATCATATCTTGGTCTATAGCTGCTGAATGAATGTTACATAGCCCTTTACATTGACAACTGGATCGCTACTTTCACACATTTAGACTAGTGCAGTGAAATCTTTGTAATAACTTACATCTAGGTCTACTGTTAAGGCAACTGGTGGCAGATCTAGTGAGCCCAACTTGGATATATTGCTCTCTAGGATAGAACATTATTGGATTTACGACTTAAACACTTTGGGTTAAATGTTGAATATGACCTTCGATGTGTTCTGTAATTATTCATTGTTCACTATTTACTGTACAGAATGCTGTATTTATGATGTTCATATGAACTGATGTTATAAACTATAAACTTGACTGTATGGATAAACTTATGGATTCTGAAATTGGGCTCAGAGGTATCAGGTGTGCACCAATTATAGGGTGAATATAAATGGACGCATGAAATAATCTTTGTACGAAATCTGAAGATTTCATTTTGTTAAATAAAACCACTGTCTGAGTGTGCGACACTTTTTTTGTAATTTAAAACTAGTGAACTGAACATCAACTTGTAGTCCAAAGGTTTTTTCTGTTTTGTTTTATTTTTTAAGGTGAGTTACAATATCATGACATAATTGTGTATGTTAGACCAATGTTAAACATTTTAGCTGGCTGGTTTGAAGTCCTGCTAAGGGCTAACACAATAGCTTTGCTATGGTACAGCACTGCATTAATATGGTAAATGGACTGAATTTCTGCATTTATACAGAGCTTCCAGTCATAGGTGCACTCAAAACGCTTTACAACGCTTTTACACTAACACACCTGTGGTGGACGCTGCCATGGAAGGTGCCAGCCGGCTCACTGGGAGCAGTGTGTGGTTCAGTAACTTGCTTAAGGTTACTTCAGTGGGATCAGATGGAGCCTGGCTTGAACCTGCAACCCTCCAGATGTGGAACAGCACCATTTGCTCCCAGCATAACCATCCTCAGCCTCAGCATTAACAAATGCATGTGCTTCAGCCCCATTTCTCCTTTACAATAAAAAATAAATAAATAAAAATAAATAAAATAACATTATCCATTTAACTCCCACTGACTTACTGTCCATTTCACTTGTGTGCTTTCATTTGATGCTACTTGCAGGATTGTTAACAGAATTGCTGACTAGCTGTCACCTACCCACTTGCCCGTTTGCCCATATGGTTTCTCTTGCCTTGACCTTTAAGCACTACTGTGTGTGTTAAGCCGTTTTTGTCAATCAGTCTTTATCAGGTGCTTGTTAGCAGTAAGATAGCCTTCTGTTGCGATGGCAGAGTTTATCAATGCATGTTAGGTGTTAATTATACTTCAAACAACCATGTCAGTTGTTTTTATTGATTCATCAGATTTCTTATCAACTCCTCCACTTTCTGTGTTCTTTTGTTAGCAGTGAAATAATCTTGTTGATTATGATTGCAGAGTATATCTATGCATGTTAGGTGTTATTTATACTTAAAATAATCAGGTTGAAGGTGCAGTGGTTTGTTCAGCTGACTTATTTAAATTATAATTCACCCCGGATTTCTAATTTAAAGAAAGATGAAGTAATTGTTGAAGTGAAGGCTGGGCAGTTTGTAAACTCAGGGCCACATAACTCCCAACATGTGCATCACACATGGTTCATAGGGCACCAAATATTTCCCAAATACAGTGGCTCAGTGCAGACTGCTTTAATCTTAGTCAAGGACATTTAGTATGAATTAAAAATACACAAACATCCTGTTACATAAAATGGCTCAACATGAGCTCATGAGCTTTTATTCACATGTACACCACACCAGGCCTATAAAATATAGACTGCCCTGGCAAAAGCACACAGCATTAATCTCAGGTTCACAGCCTACATTAACAGTGCAGCCCACTTCACTGGAGGAAATCATTTAAACTTAGTAACAGTCTTCAAATGTGTAAAATTAGGAAAAAGGTTGATTGCATGAGGATGTTCAAATCATACCACTTGCAAGTCATATTCATCCAAAAGTGGTGATTTTAACATAAATGACTTTAGTTCTAAATGGTGACAAAATCAGTCTGCTCTGAGCCACTGTGTTTGGGAAAAGTTCAGTGTGCTCAGGGTAGTGTGGGGCAAAACCAGCTGACCTGACTTTTTAAAGTATAATTAACACCTAACACGCATAGATAAACTCTGCATTCATAACCAAGACGGCTGTCTCACTGCTAACAAATGGACACTGAAAGAGGAAGAGAAATCTGACATATCAATAAAAACAGCTGACATGATTATTTAATGTGTAATTAACTCCTAACACGCATTGATAAACTCTGAAGATGAATCAAAGCCAAGAAGGCTACGTCAGTGCTAATAAATAGCCCTGGAAAGACAAAGAGCTTGCAAGAAATCTGTCTGATAGAGAAAATGTTGAACTTAAGCGTCAATCAGTTTCTGCACTGTAAAGTTGACACTTTGAGGTTCAGACATCAGAAGAACTAAGGTTATCTTACAATGATTATGTAACTGTTTTATGGGATCTATTGCCATGCCACTGGGAGTGTCTCTTACCGTAACATGAAGTGGGAGAATATAAAAGTATCACCAGTCAGGTCTACTTCACCACCTGGGTCTTCATACTTACCTGAAACATTTCCTTAAGGTATGATTACTTTTCTATGCATTTGAAATGTAAAATCTCATTTTTTTTACCCAACTTTGAAATACAGATGTTTTTACACTGTGTGTATAATAATTCTCTTCCCCCGCAGAAATAGTCATCACAGTCCTCATGATGAAGGCTCTCACAGTTTCTGCTGTGCTCTGTCTCATCTTCAGCTACACGGCAGCAGCTGAAGGTAAGACTCAGCTTCACGTGCTAACAATCACCTTCTTCAGTTTTCGTAAAAGGGACGCATAATTGAAATATCACAGGGAGTAGAGTAATACAGTCTATCTGTCCATTGTGCTTCCAGTGATGGCTGTCCAAGAAACACCCAAACAGGCAAAGACTGCTCCAGGTGAGTGACAAACCTATAACGTCAGGTGCTGTTAGGAATCAGTGTCTAGCCTTTTGTGCCTTAAAAACCAGGTCCATCTGCACAGGAAATAACAATTTCCTTTCGTCTGTCTAGTACTACAGGCAGCAGAGGATATGCAGGGCTTTGAAGCTGTTGCCTCATCAGGTACTGTAAAATGTCATTATTTATTTATAAGGTTTAGCCACAATTATTTGTGTTGCCATAAATAATCATAAACAGCTCTGAGGGGTTGTATACATATTGTATAATCAGTGCTTCACAAGTCATTGACTGTGTTTACATGCACAGCACATTTGGAGTTCGATCAATATTCTGATTAAACCAAGATCCTGAAAAGAAAGGAAAAGTAGAAAAAAAAATCACAATTTTCATGCCAATCAATATTCTGAATCAGCTATGTACTGCACATTGAGAAAACGGGATAAATGGCAAGCTGTTCCCTGAGATTTTGTGTTTTTTATGCCTTTGAGAAGCTGAAAGATAGCTACTAAATTCTATCTGAACATTTCTGCACATCGCACATACGCGCAAAATAAACAAAAGGGTTTATTAGACCTTCCTAAGACACTGTGGCGGCTCAAACCACTAAATGCTTGCAATAAAAGAGGTAAAAACCTTTTTCATCTTCTGGTTGACAGGGGATTTATTTGGGTTTTTAGAAATCGAATATGGAAATATAGAAATCAGTGCTAACACAGTTAACGTCACATGTGTAGGCTATAAAGCAGAAGCAGTCAGAAGCTTTGCAAACGCTCAGAATTAAATCTGTGGGTTGCATCTAGACATGATGGTACATCGTTGATGTATTCAATTGACTGCTCTATAACTCTGGAAAATGACCAAATAACATTTTTCTTAATCAGAGATCGCTGAAGAGGAGACTGCTGCAGGTAAATTCAAGTTATTATGAAAACTAATGCCAATTGGGGCAAACAAATGAAAATGAGTATCATCATCCAAATTGTTATCAATAGGGGTGTAGACTATTTTTTAAGTTTTTGATATCTAACAAAATGTCCTAATATCCACTCCCCAGCTGCCAGAAGGTTCTGTCCTTCCGGCTGGTTCAATCATGGGGACCGTTGTTACCTGTACGTCGGTACACACGAGACCTGGATGAATGCCGAGGTACAATCATTATTTTCCTTACCACACTCATGTTTAAACACACACAAAGGAATGTGTGTGTATGATAGACATCTTAAAATGAATGAGTGATTGACTGCTGTTTGCATTTGGCCATGCAGAAACACTGTGTGAACCAGGGGGCAGCACTTGCCTCTGTGCGAAGCCCAGATGAGTACAACTTCCTCCAGAATCTGATTCAAGTGGCACAGAAACAAGTGGCCTGGCTGGGTGGATTTTACTTCCAGGTGAGCATTTCAGTTCAGATAACTTCAGCTTATTGTATTTTCAGTCTAATTCTTCACATTGAAATGGTGTTCATTGTTGATAAACAGAGATTTAAATATTTTTAATACAAAAAAAGGCCACAGATAAAGCATATCTCAGTGCTTAGAGGAAAAAAAAACTTATCTCAAACCAACTTGGCAGGGTGAATGGATGTGGATCGACAGGACAGGATTTTACTACACCAACTGGGAACTCCCAGCAAGTGACACATCACAACGCATGCATATTCATGCGTGCAAAAGGTAAATCAAAAAGGCCATAGCTTCATGAGCTCATGAAATTTGAAATTATACAGACCATAATTCTTTTTTCCCATTTGTTCATTATTTCATTCGTTACAGGTGGCTGGTCAAATACTAACTGTGGAAGTTCCGAGGGCTTACCATTTTTCTGCGCTCTAAATTTGAATTCTTGTTAGTTGAATAACATGTGTCAATAAACGTGTTTTGTTCATAAATTACAATATGTGTCTCATATGTGTTATGTTCAAATTCATTCCCAAACTCTGGTGATGTAAGGGTATGTGCTCTAAAGTTGCCTTGTCTCAAAGCTATATTCCAGATAACGAGGGTCTGAAGCTCTTTGTTATTTACCCAATGGCCAGTAGAATTTGTATGCTCCTAGAATAGGTGGACAGACAGTAGATGTCAATGAACATATGTATTTCATATGTAATGATATGAAATTGTATTATTGCATAACATGCCCTGCCCTGCCCTTACTAAAACACTATGGGCCATTGACTTGTTTTAGGTGTTTGACCAGGTGAGTGTGTGAGAGAGAGAAAGAAAGAAAGAAAGAAAGAAGGAGAGAGACAGGAGAGAAAGAGAGCAAGAAGAAATGAGAGAGAGAGAGAGAGAGAGAGAGAGGGAGACTGGCAAGAACAAGAACACATTGCCACACATACCAAGTGTTCCCCGGGTAAATGTACTCAGTTGAAAATCCAGCATCTATGAGTGTGAATGTATTAATGCCCATGGTATGGGCAGTTTACACATCTGGAAGGCTCTGAACAATGTTGAATGATACACTTTGAGCAGCATATTGTAATCATCCAGGCATGAGTGAACATTCAGGAAATGAAGAAACACATTCTGCACATATCATTATTATTCTAATGACAAAAATCCAGCTAGACCTACTAAAATGTCCAGCTTTCAGTGCACATCTGTCATGTTGGGTGCATTATGGAGACAAGGCAAGAACATTTTATTAGCAGTGAAAACTCTGCTGATAACCCAGAATGGAGCAGCACACTTGTTGATGTTTTTTTTGGACATCCTGCCTAATCTTGGACAGATGAATATTACCCAATAATGTGCGCAGATGAATATTACCCAGTAATGTGCACAGGTGAATATTACCCAATAATGTGCACACCATCACACTGGGCAACTGTCCAAAATGAGTGTGACTAGGAAGCTCTTAGTTTTGACAGTGTGTGGGCCACTCTCTGATGTGATCTTAAACAGGAAAAGCACGGTTCCTGTTTTTTTTCCTTAATTAAACACAATCTATTTAATATCTGAAATGGATTTACATAATTTGCTTGAAAAAAATAGTTGAAAACAGGTACTCTATTATAGACCTAATGCCTCACACAATGAACCCATTATTTACCATTTACTGAACATGTACCACTTCTAGTGTGTGATGCATCAAGGCCTCTGAAGCTTGATATGTTTCTAACCATGAGTGTGGGGCTTACTCACATCAGATTGGACATCCTACCTAATCTTGCACAGATGAATATTGCCCAATAATGTGCACACCATCACACTGGGCAACTGTCCAAAATGTGTGATTAGGAAGCTCTTAGTTTTGACCGTGTGTGGGCCACTCTCTGATGTGATCTTAAACAGGCAAAGCACAGTTCCTGTTTTTCTTTTTCCTTAATTAAACTAAAAGTCTTTCTGCTTAATTTCAGTCCTCTGATGGTCTGATGGTACACAAGTGTGAAGAGAGGAAAGTTCATCCTGTGCAGCGAGTATACAGAGCACACTGCCAATGCCCCCTACACCCTCCTGGTGCATCACCAGTAGCCCTTTCCCCACATACACAGCACACAGTCCCCCACCCTCTATCTCCTCCAGACACAGTTTCACTGCATTTTACACTCAGTAATCATATGCATGTGACAATAAACTTTTCTTTGTAATCTTGTGTACTTCCTCTATAGCTGCCTAAACCACATCTTTCTGTACATGTTCATGAGGGAGGATTTTCAACAGGGGCTGAAGCGCTCTGTGTTTCTGGTGCTTGAGCACACCTTTGCCCAGTAACTAATCACATCCTGTCAGACCATCTTTTCCTGCCTCTTAAAGGAGAAATCCAGTGTGAATCAATTCATACTCCTGTTGTTCAAGGTTGCTGAAGGATATTTTGGGTATAAATTGGTCTACAAAAAAAAAGGCACAATGTAACTTACTTACAATCACAGCAAAGCCAGGTCAGCATCACTTCTGCATACTTCGCGTTCTCAGAACTGTTGCTGTTACCAGAAAAGGTTCACCCTGGAGCTTCTCACTGTCTCATTCGTCACGCATCTAACAAGATTTCTGAACTATGTTCATAAACTAGTAAGCCTAAGCAAGCAAGCAGCAGGACATAAGTAATCCATTCTCCATTTTAGCTTTCTTCCCCACTTTCATAACTTCTTTGCACATGACATATTTGGCCTACATTTAGTAATGCATCCTACATACAGCTCTGCAGAACATTATGCATTGTCACCCCCTACTGGCGAATGCAGGATTCAAAACAAAAGGCAACTTGCTCCCCAACAGTGACTTATTCAGCAGATGTCTCAGTGACCGTTTTCAGTCAACTAAAACAATGATTTCTAAATGGTTATATGACTATGAAAATGCTGCACAGGGTCTCTTTAATTTACATATTTTCTACGCAAACAAAACATGTTTGTTGTAAACAAAGTTTTAAAGCACTGGAACTGTGCAAGCATTTGTTCTGTTCAGTGCACTGTGGTGTATAGGCATCTGTCTGTCATCAGAAATCCAGTGTGAATTAATTCATAGCCCCGTTGTTGACACGCTTTCTCAAGTCTGGTCATTTTACTCAATCTTCTCACAACCACTTCCCTACAATGGGACAGGCCTTAAAAAAAAACAATCAATCCATTGCCCTGTTCTTTGAGGTCGCCAAGTGTTTTGGGCCACATCGCTGTGAGAGAACTTTAAGTCTGAACTGATGATGTGAATGGCAGCCAAATGATGAAAAGCCCAAGATGACTGCTAGCATGATGGGCAAAGGCCTCAGTAGGAAAACGAATTAGAACATTTGCTAGAAAATAGACCAAAGTGTGGAACAGCAGCTAATGTTAACTGAATGGGTCGTAGCAAAATGAAACTGAAGGTGAATTTCTGTGCCCCATTCAGTTACCATTAGCTGCCTATTTGGTCGGTTTTATCATATTTTCTGAAAATCGAACACAGATCATTAAATATTATTCACTTTTTGTAATGTTGGCGTCCCAAACAGTGTCACTTAACATTACGAAAACCAAATGACACTGATCGGTGGGCAGGGCCGCCTTCCTCTGAACCTGGCCATCAAAACATAGCCCTCTGCAGGCACATGGCCCCCACCTGAACCATGGCTTGAATGAAGCATCCGAACCCACGGCCACCACTCCTCCACATCTCACTATCACCTTCACAGACACGGCGCCAGTTTCCCTCTCTTCCGTCTCTGCCATAGATGGCAAAAACAGGGCCAAGATCAGGCAATATTAGCAATGTTAGCAATGATAGACACACACACACACACTCACATCCCAGACGCACAAGTTCTGCACATTCCCCCTTGTTTCAAATCTACTGTTGTTTGGCCTTTTCCCTGTACCCTCTAATCTAATTAAGTTAGGAATGGCCACTTGCATTGCCACCAACAAAGTTGCTAACTTAGTTAGTTCCCCCGCTTGGAATTTTATGGCTTGGGTGAATGTATGTTAATTTTGAACTAGTACAGTGTCCAAACAAACTGTGCTTTCCAAGAGACTGGTGGCCCAGCTACATACGTGCAAGCTGTCTGTGATGATATACTGTAGATTTGGGCCTGTGCAGTTATTGAGGATAGGCTACAGAGATGGTCCAAAGTAGTTGGAGTTGACATCACATGGCTGGATCACAGGTAATGAATGTCCTGTGGAATTATAAGGTGCACTGCATACCCATGTGTTTCCTTGTTGCTAAATTATTTCATTCCAAACTCAGGCCACAGAGGCTGTGTCTGTCGTAGTGCTCAGAAGTTATTGTTAAAAGTTAGTTATAACAATATTGTTATAACAGTTATAACTATTAATGTAATATTATCTTCAGGCAACAACATTTATTTTATTTAGATCTGAGTGCGTACCCACGTGTTTGTGTGTGTCAACATGTTGTTGCAAGCTCTGCACTATGTGTATCTGGACTATGTGTGTATCGTTGAGGTGAGATATTATAGGCTAATTCTTTGAACCATGAGGTGTATTTGATGCTGAAACAGGAAGGGCTACTGAGCACAGGAATCGATGGTCTACCTGTGCACCGATTTAGTAGACTACTGCACTGAGAGAGTATGTGTGAGAGGGGGTGGGGCTACAGCAGATAGAATGGCAGAAGACAACGTGTGTGGCTTTTAACTATGTCTTTTATATCTTTTGTTCAAACCACATCAAACGGCACTGCACGCAGTCATGCCAATTGGAAGACGCATTCCAAATTTGAGGACAGTCGGACGAATGGTTTCTGTGTGGGACAGTCACACACACAGAAAAACATTACTATAGATAGCTTGACAGACAGCAGAAATATCATATATGGCGAAAGACAGAAAAATCTCTAAATATGTATTAAACTGAAGTTCAGAATTTATGACTTGGTATTTTTTGTAAAACGGGATGGGAACTGTTGACTGTTAAATCTGAAAACATCCATTTTGTAACCAGAAAATACATCTGTGGTGATATACCATGCATCTATCGGCCAACTAAAACTGATTTAAACAACCACTCTTCATCAGCAGCAGTCATCTGATGTTTACCAAAACTGTTTCAACGGTAGGCTACTGATCTGTTATCACTGCGTTAAGACCAACTAGAGACTCTACACGGCTCTGAGCCTATATCAGTTCAATTCAATTCAATTCAATTCAGTTTTATTTATACAGCGTCTTTTACAATAGTATTGTCTCGTGGCGCTTCACAGAAGGAGCACTCAAGAGCAACAGGGGCAAGTAAAAACTCCCTTATGTTCAGTTAATCTAGGAAGAAACCTTGGGCAGATCCACGACTCAAGGGGCTAACCCAACTGCCAGGGGTCATGCAGAGAAATT
Source organism: Tenualosa ilisha (assembly GCA_015244755.2). Taxonomy (NCBI): domain Eukaryota; kingdom Metazoa; phylum Chordata; class Actinopteri; order Clupeiformes; family Clupeidae; genus Tenualosa; species Tenualosa ilisha. Next base: position 650,107 of record PYXC01002330.1, on the reverse strand, counting down.
ACAATCAGTAGTAACCATGACAGACTATAAGTTGCCTGTAGTTTTAGCTAAGGTTCATAATAGTTCATAATAGAGTATTATCCCACTTTTACATTACATGGTAGTCAGTCTATAGGTGGTTATCAGGAATTATGGCTGGACAATGTAGCAGCGCCCAGACATAGTGACAAACTCAAAGGAGTGAGATGGGTCATGGGGGTAACAGTAAGGGTCCATTTGACAGCGCCATTGTGAGGGGGGTCAATCACAAAGCCTCAAGGAAGGGGAGTCGGGCCTAGCATCGGCGTCCAGGAAGGTCCTCTGTGATGGGGAGTCGGTCCTGACATGGGCCTCCCGTAGTGTTGGTTGTAGTCCACTCAGGAGGGGAGGGTGAGAGGAGTCCGCCGGAATGAGGCAGGGATGACACTCAGCAAAGATAATTGTGGACAGAGGAAGATAGTGAATTAGGCCAGGCTCACACATCAGAAAGCAAATGTGTAATTTGGGCATACATATGTGTATAAATATATATATATAAATATTGAGAGAGAGCTGAAAGAGAGAGAGAGAGAGAGTTGTACGGCATGACACATGAAGGTTGTGTGGCGGCACTAGGCTATAGCAGCATAACTAAGGTATGATGCATGGCAACCCAGCACCACTGCAGGGATGGTCAGTGGCCGCCATGCCTCACAACTGGGGGCAACAGCAAAGGCAGTCTTTCCCAAAAGACCTATGAGAAGTGATGATTTTCCATGCACCATCCCTAACTATGGGAAACAGTAAAGAGGAAGGTTTTAAGTCTAGACTTAAAGGTATTGAGAGTGTCCGCTTGTCAAATGTGTGGGGGGGGGGATTATTCCACAGGTGGGAGTATTTTAAAATCAATCGACTTTTAATAGGGAAGCAAGGATAGGAGAGGTATGTTCATATTTTTTAGTCCTGGTGAGTGTTCGGGCTGCAGCATTTTGTATTAGTTGTAGGTTTTTGATGCAAGTATTACTACACCCAGAGAACAGAGCATTGCAATAATCAGGCCTAGAAGTAATAAATGCGTGTATTAATTTTTCAGAATCCTCAAAGGATAGGAACTTTCTAACCTTAGCAATATTTCGTAGGTGGAAAAAATATGTTTTTGAAATGTATTTTACATGACTATTTAGAGAAAGGTCCTGGTCAATAATTACCCCGAGGTCTTTAACTTTTGCGTTACATGACAGTGACAGGCCACTGAGTAAGTTTTGGTGATGGGGTAGAGTGTTAAACTTCAGTTTTATCAGAATTTAAACAAAGGAAATTATTAGTCATCCAGGTTTTGATGTCTAGGAGACATGCATCAAGTTTAGTCATTGGCATATAGTCATTAGGCTTCATAGAAAGGTAAAGCTGGGTATCATCAGCATAGGAGTGGAAAGTAATACTTCATATATTAATATCACTTCATATAATACTAATATCAGATAGATCAATGTGATTGGTGCATGGAATTTGGGAACATAATGAGCCCCAATGGCCCATTGCCAGATGGACCTACAGAACGAATTCAAATGTACCAGTAGTGCCTCTGGATCTCCAGGCTATGTGACATGGGGTGACACGGGTCACTGAATAATAGAATATTTTACACAAAGTTGATGCTCCAGCACAGTGGTTGTCAAACCTGGGGGACCTTGGATCAGTTCTTCCTTAATTTCCTTCTGGATAAATAAAGTACCTCTATCTATCTATCTATCTATCTATCTATCTATCTATCTATCTATCTATCTATCTATCTATCTATCTATTCTAGGGGGTACACAAAATAAATCTGTGAATAGGTTCACAGCTCTCACCAGCTTAAAGATAATATGGGGAAAGATCTTACACTCAGATGATCCCCAATACAACCCAATTGCTTCTACCTTGTGAACCAATAATATGTGTTCACATCTGTAGCATGTTGTTTATTTATGCAAATAGAGGCTATTTAGTGCTTTAGCAAGCAGTCTGTGATGCAGGGGTGGTCGGGGTGCTCAGTAGGACTCGAAGTGTCACAGGGTATGCAACAGTTAAAAGTCTGGGAAACACTGCCCTATCATACATATATTTTGAATTACAGTACTAAACACAGTAAAACCTTGGGCTAAAACGCTGGATAATGATAAGTGATCATTTTGCTATGCAGAAATTTGATTAGTTATTACTAGTTCTGAGTTATTTTGTGCATTAAATATTGTTAAAGTACTGTTACACCCAGAACTAACCGACTGATATGGATTGTTGTGTCTGAACAACTTTCTTTCTCGTGCTTTCTGAGAAATTCATGTTTTGCAGAGAACTGCAGGATGTGTGTTGCAGAACAATGACAAAACAGGATTTATCAGAAGAGACGCTTTCAATGGGGATGACGGAGATGCCCACTATTACGATCCACAGCTTAACACACTTCATACTGACTGTGTTTGGCCAGAGTCATTGGAGAGGCTATGGCCTTTCAATGTGCATTTAGTTTATCAATATATCTCCCATCCCCGTTGCATTGAACTCCTCAAGAAACACCTGGCCAAAGAGAAGAGGCGTGTTCTGAAGAAGGGTAATCAGACTTAGACATGGTCCAAATGTTGCTTCATGATCTTACTCTGTGGATATAGGCCTACTCTTCAGCTACAATAACCAATGAACAATATAGTGTTTAATATGATTAGGTGGTGTGGGACCATTGTAAGATGCATGTTTATACTTGATTTCTATTAAATTAAGTGCAACAATATATGGTCCTTTAATATCTAGTGTAATTTCTGTCATCTTTACAGTAAAGCCTAGACTAAAGCTCCTGCACAATACATTGCAAGACTCTGGAGGGGCGATAGTGACCTGCCTGGCCACTGGCTTTTACCCCCGTCACATTAACCTGACCCTGCTCAGAGATGGCCAGCCTGTGTCTGACCACCAGATCACTGCAGGGGAGCTGCTACCCAATGGAGATGAGACATATCAGATGAGGAAGAGCCTGGAGGTCGGCGCAGAGGAACTACAGCATCACCACTACACCTGCACAGCTGAGCACCTCAGCCTGGACAACAAACTAGACATCAGTTTAGGTATTTAGCTGTAGACATATATATATTGGCCCTCACTCACCAACCGTTATGAAGAAATTTGTTTTTAAACTTAAACCCACTTGCACAGTTTTTAAGACTTCACCAGTGTGTGACGTGTTCCTTTAAGAAAATTCCCATGAAGATATTGGTGAATGAAAGTTAGATGTAACTTGGTGTGTTTGCAGGGAATGTTTTAGGATCAGATGTGTTTTATTGACCTTTGTGTCCAGCCTTATGTCTCTATACTCTTCAGATCGTGAGTGGGATTCAGCAACAACGTCCACACTGCCCTCTGTGCTTATTGCTGCGTTTGTGTGTCTTATGGGTGTCTTAGTGTTTGCCTTTATTCTCTGGAGGAGGAAACAAACAGGTAAAATAGTTGCCGTTGGGATTTGAGACTTTTACAAGACTTTTTAACCACTATAACCACTGCCACTTACATTTACAATGAATCATTTTCACAGTCATATATGAGGTTCAGAGAGCTTTCTATTGAACTGGTGAAATGTGTGACAAACCCTGTCATCATATCACTGAACACAAATTACAAATATCCCCAGGTTTGTTGTGCTTGCATCCTCTTTGCTTCGAAAGGAATTTGCTACAGCAGCTCATATTATCACTATGTTACTGTCTCTCTGATGGTAAAAATATATATTTTATGTCCATCCAGTTCGAGTAGTTATGTGCATATAGATGTTTATAAAAGACATTATTTAATAAAATAACCATGGCACATTGAAAACAGTAGCCTACATGCTGCACACTGTGCTTTTTGATGGTTTGATGTGGTTTGACATTCAAAATTCTTCAATGTGCACAACGGTAAAAGAAATTTAGAAACCAGAGATTTCATGTTTCTGTCAAATTACCAGCACACATTAACCCTTTGTCACAAATGACATGGACATAGATTCCTGATGATGAATATGCATACACTATATTGTACACTTTTACCTGCTATATTGTACACCTTTTGGGTAGGCCTAGGCCTATAATTGGGAAAGATGTAAGAATGAAATCTTGTTCAAATGGTAAGCTTCTGAATACTGTATGTCTGCCTCACAAGCAAAGCAGGCTGCATCAGGCTGAATCAAAACTGGGCTACAACACAGCTGTCCACAGTAACCCCCGGCACTCATAGTCAATCCAACTCCATGAAGCACAAAAAAGATTAGAATATTGATTCATTGTTTGACTTCTGAACTTCTGAACAGAAAACCCCAAACGTACAGTACAACATTAAACAATTAACAGTAATCAATTTGCTTAGTGGTCTGAAAAATGGATATTTGAAGTTTTAAGATATTTTTCATTATTTTCATGTGAAATCTTCCAAACAGAACAAAGCACTGCAAAGTGTTACACACAGTAATTTGTAATTTGAATAACTTCAATTAAGTAAGGTTTCAGTTGTGTTATGGTTTGAATGTTAGTCCTCTTGTTGTAAGTTGCCTGGATAAAAGTGTCTCCTAAATGTATAAATGTAAATGTATTGTTTATATATATGTCTGTTTTAGTCTCACAGACCTGTCCGCTGGACTGCTACACAACAACTCTGGGTAAGTGTGTCTGTGCACGAAACTGTGTTGTCAACATTTTTTTTATTTGTGATTTCCAATATATAATACAACATAAACCACATGGAAATAATAAAACACTAAATTCAGAGGGTTCTTAACTTATGTTTTCTGTAACAATCTTTCACAGGAAAACATGACAGTGTGGCCACCACAGACACAAACTCTTGAAGCTGTTCCAGTTTTTTCTCTACAAAGTGCAAGTTACTGCTCACATGATGCCAAATCCAAAGTCTCAAAATACTTTTCCCTCATTAGTCTCACCCATGAATAGCTTATATTTCATTTTCTCATATTTTATCCTTTTGTGAAATCATAATCTTTTCACTCATTATAGCCACCATGGTGTGCAGCATGAGAATTTTGTAAAAAAAAATTGGTTGCTAATTCTCAGGATGCCAACGCATGGCTATAGAAGTACAAGTGAAACACTAAATGAGGACAGTGGTGGTGTAGTGGTTAAGGAACCTGGCTAGCAGTCTAGCAACCTTGAAATTGTAGGTTTGAATCCTGACTACCACTGTTGTGCCCTTGAGGCACTTAATCCTATATTGCGCTAGAGGAGACTGGCCCTGAACTAACTGATAGTTGACAAATGTAAGTTGCTTTGGATAAAAGCGTCTAGTTGAAACTTAAATGGAAGTACAGAAATGTTTGGCGTAGGCGATGCCAAGAAGCAGCCTGACCTGGGGGTCACTCTCATGCTAGTATGGAGCTGCATGTCTCTAAAACAGGCAGAGCAGAAGGGGGAACTGTTTTTGCTCTCAATATGAGTGTCCACTTCTCGGCCACCTGTACATCCTGATTTTCCATAGGGGTTATAGCTAAGGCCACAGTAAGTTAAAATATCTTCTCAAAACAGGTTATGTGGATGATGTTTTTTTTCAGTGTTGCATATCCTCCAATAAATAAATTATATATTTTGTGACATATATGGTCAATTTTTTAATTTGCTCTAACATACCATGCAGGATTATGTGTAGACCTTTTATGCTCTACATTTTTCATCTTTTAGGATGTTTGCTACATTCATAAAGGGTGAAGCCCTGGGGTCAGTGAAAACGTTTGCTACAAAATATTAACTTTTTTTGGATTCAATTTTATTGTCATTATACATGTATTAATACAGAGTAACGAAATACACTTTAGCATCCAATCAGAAGTGTAAATAGCAGAAAGTGCAATATGCACAGTATGTGCAGTATGGGCCGTTAAAAACAGTTATGTACAGATAAGGGCAGTGTAAAATTGAGTATAGATATGTACAGATTATGTACAAATCAGTTATGGTGGGTATAGTTCTGTGCAGAATATGTACAGATAAGTTATGCAGTTATTTACAGATCGGGCAGTGATGCCTATAAGATAAGATGGCTATAAATTAGTTTTGATTTACAAAGAGCAACTTCCTGTTTGTGGACACTATTTCACGCACTACAAAATACTGACTCAGGCTAGGCAGGAATCACAGGAGGCAGAGTACTGTACTGACTCAGGCTAGGCAGGAATCACAGGAGGCAGAGTACTGTACTGACTCAGGCTAGGCAGGAATCACAGGAGGCAGAGTACTGTACTGACTCAGGCTAGGCAGGAATCACAGGAGGCAGAGTACTGTACTGACTCAGGCTAGGCAGGAATCACAGGAGGCGAAATAATAATAAAAAAGACACGCTGGGAAAAAAACATGAAATCAGCTGGAGGGCCAATGAACATCGTTCGTTGCTGACCCGTGGTCTAGTGCATCACCTTCATTTTAAGAACTGGTTATGAACCAGCTGTGATTTAGTCGGTGGGGTGTAGGGCCACATTGTGAAGGGATTTGGGCATCTGTGTCTGGTATTGGTGTTTTTTCTATTTATTTATTTTTTGTGTGTGTGCATTCTTTTGTTGTTGTTAAGGTCTATTGTCACTGGCCCTCATTTCAAACCAAAAAGACAGAACCAAGTGAATAAACAAAGAATGGATCAAAAACATATACACCAATACATTGTTTATTGATTAATTGAATTTCCATTCATTTGGGCAGCCTGTGGTGTAGTTCACAACACATCACTGTAACCAATGATTTGTGATTTTGGAACTTGCTGCCCTGTCACAATGCAATGGTGGGTGAGCAATTCCAATGTCCTCTTGTATGGCCTGGTCACTGAAAGGCAAGATGAAAACAGGCATAAATACTTACATAAGCATACATAAACTCATTCATAGGGTATATGTTCCCCGTGCACATAACTCTTTGTTCTGTTTCTTCAAGCCCAGTCTCTTCTTGAACCATCTGATAACTTTCACTTTCTGCTTCTCCTCCTTGATGGCCAGCACCTCCACGCTGTTCTCCACCTCCATCTCCTGTTTCTTCTTCAAGCTCTTCTTAAACCATTTGATTACTTTTGCAGGTTTGTTGTTCTTCTGCTTCTCTTCCTTTATGGTCAGCACCTCCATGCTGTCCTCCACCTCCTCCTCTTTCTCTTTCTCCTCTTCCTCTTCTTCTGCATCACTCTCGTCAGAGTCACGAGGCAGAGTGGACCACCAGCGTGTCACCTCCTCTTCAAGCTTTCGCAACTCTGCCCTTTGTCTCTCTTTCCTGATTTCCTCCTCCATCTCTCTCTTCTTTCTCTCTTCTTCTCTTAGCCATTCCCTCTCTATCTCTCTCATCTTCTCCTCTTCTTTCATCTCCATCAGCAGTGCATCTTCAATCGCTTTTTTCTGTCTTTCTTCGTCTTTAGCTTTTTCTTTAGTTTTGCTCATCATTCTCTCTTCCTCTCTCATCTTCTCTTCAATCTCTGTTTTCATTCTCTCCTCCTCTCTCAGCCTTTCCATTTCCATCTTTTTCATTCTCCTCTCTTCCTCCACCAATATATCCATTTCTTCATCTCTCCTTCTCTCTTCCTCCATCTTTCTCTCTTTCTCCATCTTCAGAGCACACTCTCTCTCTTTCTCTTCCTGGTGGCTCCTCTCTGCCTCCAGGACCATCTCCTCTCCTCCTCGTCCATCCAGGGCTCATCTGAGTCTGTGTCACTCTCAGTGTCCATCTCTAAGGGCTCTGACCACTTCCTGACCATCTCTGTGGCGGCTTTCTTCAGTACCTCTCTTTCTATTTTGTTTTTTTCCTCATCCACCACCACTTTTTCCGTCAGTTCTTCATCTTTGGCTTTTTTCTCCACTTTATTTATCAGTCTCTCCTGCCCTCTCACCGCTCCCTCAATTTCTCTTTTCTTTTTCTCTTCTTCTCTCAGCCTTTCCATTTCCATCTCTTTCATTCTCTCTTCCTCTTTCTTTAGCTCCATCTCCTTCCTCTTTACCTCTTCCATCAGTCTCTCCATTTCTTCATATCTCTCTCTCTCTTCTTGGTAGCTCCTCTCTGCCTCCAGGACCCTCTCCTCCTCCTCCTCGTCCATCCAGGGCTCATCTGAGTCTGTGTCACTCTCAGTGTCCATCTCTAAGGGCTCTGACCACTTCCTGACCAACTCTGTGGCGGCTTTCTTCACTTCCTCTCTTTCTATTTTGTTTTTTTCCTCATCCACCACCACTTTTTCCATCAGTTCTTCATCAATGGCTTTTTTCTCCACTTTATTTATCAGTCTCTCCTGCCCTCTCACCGCTCCCTCAATTTCTCTTTTCTTTTTCTCTTCCTCTCTCAGCCTTTCCATTTCCTTCTCTTTCATCCTCTCTTCCTCTTTCTTTAGCTCCATCTCCTTCCTCTTTACCTCCTCCATCAGTCTCTCCATTTCTTTGTATCTCTCTCTCTCTTCCTGGTAGCTCCTCTCTGCCTCCAGGACCATCTCATCCTCCTCGTCGTCAATCCAGGGCTCATCTGAGTCTGTGTCACTCTCAGTACTCAGTGTCATCTCACCTTCTATGTTGCTGGTTTCATTCATCATCCGGTCTCTGTCCATCTCTCTCCACCTGGCCGATTTTTTCTGCCTCTCTCTCTCTCCTGCAGAGCTCTGCGCTGCATCACAATCCTTATTATCAGTTGTCTCCTCACTTCCTCAAACCTTTTCTGGTCCATCCACAGCTGGTTTTGCTCTCTGGCCCTCCTCTCCGCTTCCTGCCTGACTCTCTGGGCCTCCAGTTCTCTCTCTCTCTCTTTCCTTGTCAACTCCTCCCTTACTCTCTTCTGCTCCTCCTGCAAGTAGAGTTTTTCCAGGTTTTGGAGCTGGGTGCTGAGGCCATCAGTGTGACTTTGCTGGTGCAGGTTATTCCACTGTCTCCTCTCCCCCTGCATCCGTGCCTCCACCCAGACTCTGTCCATCTCACTCCACCTGGCAGATTTTCTCTGCCTCTCCTCTCTCTCCTCCTGCAGAGCTCTGCGCTGCATCTCAATCATTATCTGCTGTCTCCTCTCCACCTCAAACCTCCTGTTCCTGTCCATCCACAGCTGGATTTGCTTTCTTGCCCTCCTCTCCTCTTCCTGCCTGACTCTCTGGGCCTCCAGTTCTTTATACCTCTCCTTCCTTGTCATCTCCTCCCTGACTCTCTTCTGCTCCTCCTGCAGGTGGAGTTTTTCCAGGTTGTGGAGCTGGGCGCTGATGTAGTCAGTGAGACTCTGCTGTTGCAGGTTATTCCACTGTCTCCTCTCCCCCTGCATCTGTGCCTCCATCCTCACCCAGTGCTCCATTAAGCCCCTGTGCTCCATTAAGCCCCTGTCCCACTGCCTCCATCTTTCTTGCCTCCTTAAATCCTCATGCAGCTGCTGGACACTGGGGTCTGGGTGGACTGTCCGGGAGGGGTGCATTTTCCCTTCCCAGAGGTCTACCCTCAAGAAATCCTGAACGACTTGTATTTGTGCAATTTCTGTAAAAGACATCCATGGGGTTAAATTGATAATATCATGTACATTATTATTATTATTATAAATACAATACACTATTATTATTATTATATAAATACAATGTAATTAATTACTGACCTGTACTCTTTGGTTGTCCACTCTGAAATGATGAGCTGGTAACTTTTGACATCTGTTATAAAGTGTTGTCATGGTCACTATGGAACTATGGCACTTGCCATTATGACATCACATATACTATCTGCAGGTCAGAGAAATTCTAGAACTATGTAGTAGATGAGTTAGATAAGTCAATCATTTTGCTCATGACATGTCACCATTATTTTGATATTTGAAATTATCTTAATTAATTAGTAATTCTAATAATAAACAATATTTAAATTAATCCTGTACAGTACAGCATTAACAGTATTATGGCATAGCACAGATTTAGATAGACAGATAGATAGATAGATAGATAGATAGATAGATAGATAGATAGATAGATAGATAGATAGATAGATAGATAGATAGATAATGTTGGTATAGTGGCACTTAGGTTGGTGTGGTGGCACTGCACGCTAGCTTTGTGTTTGTTATTACCCTCTTTACGCCCATTATAAGCCTATGGAGGGATATATTGTGGGTGAATAGGGTCAGAATTTTAACAAATAGATATCTTCTTAAAACTTCCCCAGCTGATTATTTACATTAAGACAATACTTTTTTGTATTGCAAGTTTTCTGAAAAACGTTTTACATACATGTAAATGAGACTTTATCCACTGAAATATGCAGTAATTGCATACATTCTAAGCCATGGGCTAGGGGGGCTTACAGCGCACCTCTAACAGCGCACCTCTATGCTGAATATGAAATTTAATGTTAACATTGACAATTTTGGGATGCACTACCTATTCAACCCCCATGGAGGTACATTGCATTGAGAATCAATGCATTTCAATACAATGCAAATACTATAGACTCTGTAGTACTCTATAGCATAGAGGGATATGCATTGTCCATGGTGTGGAAGAGGGTGGGAGTTGTTGTGAAAATATATAGTTTAGGCTGTTTAACTTCTTCAACTTTATGGTACAGGCCAAAATGTTACTTTACTAAACTTTACTAAAATACTTTACTTTGGTTTGCCCAACTCTACTACACTGTGCTAGATTACAAATGGTTCAGAATGCTGCTGCTGGATTACTTACTGGAACTAAGAGGCGTGATTACATCACTCCTGTGTAGGGTGAACTGCACTGGTTACCAGTGAAATATAGAACAGAATTTAAAATGTTAATGTTTGTTTTTAAAGCCTTACATGAATCAGCACAACAATACATCTGCAAACCTGTTCAGTCCTTACTTTACTGCTGCGTCACTCAGATCTTTCCTACATCTCCTCTTTCCTACATCTCCTCCTACGTCTCCCCTCCCCGATTAGGTCCATCCATACTTTAACTCCAAGTTAAAAACGTATCTATTTTCCTTAGCTTTTAATCCTACCTGATCATTTCCTTCTTTTATTTGAATTGCCGAGCCTACAATTTTATTTGATTTATTTATTCATATTAATATTTTGCTTGGTTATTTGTTTGTTTTGTAAATACACTAGGCTATATTATCTAGTTTTCCTTTTCTCTATTAAGATTATATAGCCAAGGTCACAGGGAGCAAGACCCTGACAATATTTTTATTCATGAAACATAAATTTTTGAACAGCTCACTCACACAGAATATCCGATCTGAAAAGTATATGTAACATACATCAGACAACTACAAACAACAACTTTATGTCAGCCAAGAAATCACTATAATAAATAAACAACAATGGAGTTAGAATTACTGAAGTAGTGCCCCTTGGGAATGCACAGAATATCTGATCCGAATATCCGGCCTATCTAACGTTTTAAGACATATTACATAATATAACCAGTGTTATATGGCTTCAGGGACCCAATAGGATATCGAGATGCATAATGTTGTAAAAACAATATTGAAATGGTATCATGAAGGCTTGGGCCTCAGGGTCCAGTAGGCCTCCGTGCTGTAATCCATCCTTGCCTATAGACAGAGCTCAATCCTAGGGGTGGAAACAGCGGTTGTCTTTCAGACTGGATAGTGCTACGACCAATCAGAGCAATATTGGCAAAACAGCAAATATGTCCTTGTTTAAAACTAATGACTTGAGTACCTTTTTCTTCTTAACTGAAGAAAAGCCCAAGTCGAACTCTTCCATAGTTGATACCAAAGCCGATTCAGACGACTGCTATTTCTTGGCCACTTAGTTGATTTGCACAGTCACAGCTCTGTCATTATCGTGCTAAGCCTGCACGACGGCTCTCTACAAAGATAGAGTGTTGCGACTGGTCTTACCAAGCCTGTGTAATATCTGTATTGTAACAACTAGGAGGTTTGTCCGTCACCGCTAGCTAAAAATTTAGTTCAGTTAAAAAAAAAAATTTTCCTTGCTATCAGTATGACTATACTGTTTTCCCCGTGAAACATTGAGCCCGGTGTGATTTTTTCAAGACTACACCCATGCTGCACATATGCACAGTATACACTTGTGTCCTAACATGGCCCTGAATCTTTGCTTCGAATTAGCAACAAACATGTTTGGCTGGCCAGTCAACGAGGAAGCAAATGTATGCAATTGAGGCATTCTAGACACTTTGCAAGTGCAAGTGAGATGATGTCCCCCAACACTGTGGGTCATTTTTACAGTCATAATATTTTATTTCAGTGAGATTTTCAACTTCCCTCTTTTTTGCTTTTAACTGCTACAACTAAAAGTTTATTTGCTTATATAGACCTATATGTTGTAATCCTAGTGTAATCCTAATGATGCTACTCTTCCTTTGTAAAGGATCACACTCACTTTGGACGTATGCAACCTTAATAGCAGGAGACACTCCATTCCCTGAATTCAGTGCCGTATTATTGCCGGACAATGACATTCAACTGGGTTATTATGATTCTGATGGGAAGAACTTTGTATTCCATGAGACAAAGCATTGGAGCATTACATTGATGATGATGATCATAAAGATGCAACCAAGATATGTGAATTAATGTATAACATCATGAGGATGCGAGTAGCCTTTTTTAAACGCCAATACAACCTGACAAGTGGTAAGCTCTGAACCTTGATTGGAGAAGACAGAAAAAGCATTTGAATATAGAAAGGAACTGAGCTGTTTATTTAGAAAAGATATTTGGCATTTGTACCACTATCTCTAATTCTTTGTTAATGTGTTATCTTGTATGTGGCTTTTAAAACCATAAGCATATTCAACATTTTCAGGAATCCATGTTGAACAGCGACACTTTAGATGTGAGCTACTTGAAGATGATGTTCCTGGAAAAATAATGACTAAGACAGCCTTTGATGGAGTGAATAGAGATGAAACACACTTTTAAATTTTAAAAGTCATGTGTATATTAGATACACATCTTCATAGATTTCTCCATCAATTCCAATGTAGATGGCCTGGATTGGCAGTTCCAGATAAAAACATATTAAAGAATATCTATGCCGACATGTTTCACCCCATATGCATAAGAGCAGTACAGAAATGCTTAAATATTAGCAAAAGACAACCAGCAAAAAAAAGTAACATCAAATGTTTCATTCAATGTGATCCATTATGACACCCTGCAGTTATTGACATTATTACCTATGTTATGGATGTGGTATCACATGTGTTATCAGCTAAAGCAACCTTACAAAGATGGCAGTGTTTAACACAGATCAATCACAACAAAAATGTTGATATCTTTTTTAAATCAGTGACACCAAGCGTAAGTTTCTTCCAGAGGACACTATCAAATTCTGGAGGAGCCAAAATGACATTCTATCCTCGTGACATCCACCTGACCCTTTTCAGAAATGGCCAGCCTGTGTCTGACCACCAGGTCACTTGCGAGGGGGGGCTGCTACCTAATGGAGATGGAACATATCAGATGAGGAAGAGTCTGGAAGTCAGCGCAGAGGAATCGTAGCGTAGAAAAATACACACAACTACAGGTGTATAGTCGATCACCCCAGTCTAGACAACAGTCTGGAAACCAGTGTAGTGTGTAGTGTATCTAACTTAATTCAATTTAATGTGTAGTGTCCCTATCCCACCCCCCAAAAAACAAAATGTAAATGTTTGAGTTATAGGTTGTTATAGGCAAAGGAAGTTTATATATCTTCAAATTCTTCACAGTCATGTGAACATCACATGTATAAAGGTACATTTAAAGGGACACACCACCTTTTGGGGAAATATACTGACTTTCCACCTCCCCTTGAGTTAAACTGTTGAGTTTTACCTTTCTCCTGTTCATCCAGCTATTCTCGCAGTCTGACAGCAGAGCTTTTGTTTCCATTATGATAGCAATGATAGCATCTCGCCCGTTAGCATCTTGCTCAAAAGTGGCTGAAAATTCCAGTATTTTTCCTATTTAAAACTTCTCCTTTAAAACTCCTTTGTAATTACAAAGTGTATTAAGACCGGTGGAAAATTAAACGTGGCGTTTTGCTAAATCAATAAGACATGGAACTATACTCAAATTTGCCACCACATCTGAAAAGTGTCCCTCCATGTCTCCAGCTCAAGTAGTGCAAGCCACTGATCTCATGGTAGGTTTCAATGTTCCTTAATTATTACAGTAAAATGAGAATAAATTTTCATGTCATACCAGCCTAGAAAATCGCCACGTTTCATTTTTCGGTCTTAGTAGTATCTCTTAATCTGATACATACATACATACATACATACATACATACATACATACATACAGATAAGATATAAGATAGATAAGGAGATAAGATATTTTATATGTATATATATATATATTATATATATAGCTATATATATAGCTATCTGTTGTCCGTGGACTGGTGTTAAAAGGTAAATATATATATATATTTTTTTTTTTTTTCATTTATATATATGTTTACCTTTTAACACCAGTCCACGGACAACAGATAGCTATTTTGGGTAGTTCTGGGACATTTATATTTTATATTTAGCTATTAATGTGCATTTTCCATTAAAATAAATAAATCAAAACCTTTCCAGCTAAAAACTAAAACTAAACTGTGAATTTGCCTAACTTTTATCAGTCTGGCCACTGGATAGCAGTATATAGCAGTAGGCATATTTTGGTCAGCAGAATATCCTGTTTTTCATTTTAAACTGTTAACTTGCAAAATGTTGCCTAACTTGTATCAGTCTGGCCACTCGATGACAGTATATGGCAGTTTGCACATTTTGGTCAACAAAAATATTCTGTCTTTTATTTATGTTGTCATGTTCATTAGTATGCTGGTGGTGTCCATTCTGATTCATTTTTTTATTTTCAAGTATTCAGTTCTCACTTTTTACTTTGTTCTTTTTTTCTTATTTGAAACCATGATCTGTACACTCATTTCGTCTAGTCAGATATTAGAGCTATCCTGCATCTGAAACACACTGTACACAGGGCAAGGTGTCCAGTTAGTGTAATCCATCCACCCACAAACATCTACAGCAGCACACAAGGGCTCTAATTTAAATGATGTTTTCAACACAAAATACTGATAACCCGCAGGTCCAGTACCACCTGCCATGACTCCACTTCACCGTTGGCATCCCAGGACCACAACCAAACAAGCCAAACATGCTTATATTCTTAACATGATTGCAGGAAATCTAAATGAGTAAAATAATAGACAATTTAACTGAATTTCAGTTATTGTGTGCCATAATGTAGGTGAGAGAATTGACCTTATCCCCTGAGGAGGGAGGACTTATCAGCCCATACTACTGTTCCTCAAAATCAACATAGACTGAGTTTGCAAACCAGCAAGTAACACTAACTGAAAGGGGCAAAGAAAAATGAAATCTACCAAATTAGTCTGCCAAATTTTCTCATTCCTCTTCCAACCAACAGCACATGGCAAGCTTGAGCAACTGGGATGTGAGTTGATTTACGCCGGCCCTTTCCTTTAAGTGTGATAGGGCACAATATATTTGACTATTTTGGCAGTTATAACGATAGTATAACAATTTGGCAGATATATTGATATTGATATATTGATAATAAAACATAAAAATGGTTGAATCATCCTTCAGGCTGACCTGGGGGTCACTCTCATGCTAGTATGGAGCTGCATGTCTCTAAAACAGGCAGAGCAGAAGGGGGAACTGTTTTTGCTCTCAATATGAGTGTCCACTTCTCGGTTTTGCAAAGGAGAATTCATTATAACCTTTTCAAACCTTTTGCTACCATTGTTGTGCCCTTGAGTGTGCTGGCCCTGAACTAACTGATACTTGACAAGAGTATAGTAAGAGTAAGTAGATGCTTTGGATAAAAGCATCTACTGAAAGCTTAAATGTAAGTACAGAAATGTTTTGCGATGCCCCTTCTGAAATTTGGTGATTTGGTGAAGTAGCAGCCTGACCTGGGGGTCCCGCTCATGCCTCATGCTAGTATATTGCAATGAGATATTCTGAACCACACAAAATTCGACTGATAATCTCTAGGCATGTTAGTCTGATAGATCAGACACAGCACGACCAATTACAGTCCCAATCCAAAAGGCAGAACCAACACATACAAAACACATACATCAAAATTCATTTGCACGTACTTGGATAAGGCAACGACCAATATATATAAACTGCAGAACATTGTACACTGAAAATCACGCTCTCAGTGAGAAAAATTAGTTTCTTGGTGGGAGAGTGGGTTGTCGTTTGAGTCTGAAGTCCTTCAGTCCTTATATTACAGTGCAGAAGTCCCTCAGTCCTTCTATTACAACATGTTTCTAAAACAGGCAGAGAAGAAGGGGAGCTGTTTTGTGTTTGTCCACTTCTCGGTTTTGCAAATGATAATTCATTATAACCTTTTCAAAACCAACTCTATCTGCCACCTGTACTTCCTTATATTCTTAGGTCTTTTCTTGCTTGTTATAGCTAAAGCCACGGTAAGTTAAAATATTTTCTCAAAACAGTTATGTGGATGTAGGTTTTTTTCAGTGTTGCATATCCTCCAATAAATAAATGATATATTTTGTGACATATATATGGTCAATTTTTTAATTTGCTCTTACATCTCATGCAGGATTATGTGTAGACCTTTTATGCTCTACATTTTTCATCTTTGAGGATGTTTGCTACATTCATAAAGGGTGAAGCGCTGGGGTCAGTGAAAACGTTTGCTACAAAATATTAACTTTTTTTTTTATTCAATTTTATTGTCATTATACATGTATTAATACAGAGTAACGAAATACACTTTAGCATCCAATCAGAAGTGTAAATAGCAGAAAGTGCAATATGTACAGTATGTGCAGTATGAACAGTTAAAAACAGATATGTACAGATAAGGGCAGTGTAAAATTGAGTATAGATATGTACAGATTATGTACAAATCAGTTATGGTGGGTATAGTTCTGTGCAGAATATGTACAAATAAGTTATGCAGTTATTTACAGATCGGGCAGTGATGCCTATAAGATAAGATGGCTATAAACTAGTTTTGATTTACAAAGAGCAACTTGCTGTTTGTGGACAAAAATGCAACAGATCAGTGTCAGCCTAACTGCATTGTGCTTGTTACCCTGCCTTTTGGACCAACATTGGACCAATGACACACAAATGATCCAGAGAGAACACCTGATACCACAGATATGGTATTTAAAGAGCTTGTTGAACATGCGCATGGAACTATGAGAGGTACCGCAATGTATCTGAGGCAGAATCTTAACAGTGAGTCAAAGTATTTGATTCAAAACTACTGAGTGGCTTAGGGATGTGGACATTAAATGAATGTTATTTTAACTACGATAAACTTGCAAAGACAAATTAGCAAAAGTTTGAGGTAAAACAATAATTTTGCAATAAATTGGATCAGGAGATGTTGAATGCATTACATAAGCCAAACAATTTCATTACATTGAAGCAGAGTCAGGCAGGCATTCCACAACACATTACCAGACTTCGGAGAGACTGTAGTGACCTGCCTGGTTTCTACCCCCGTAACATCAACCTGACCCTGTTTAGAGACGGCCAGCCTGTGTCCGATCACCAGATCACTAGTGGGGAGTTTCTACCTAATGGAGATGAGACGTACCAGATGAGGAAGAGCCTAGAGGTCAGTGCAGAGGAAATAAAAAAAACGTCATATACAAAGCACCTCCAGGTTAGTTTTTTTTTTTTATATATATATAATTTTTATAACGTGAAATTTTTGTGAAGATTTTGAAATTGTCTTTTACAATGTTTACTTTTAAAAACTTTTGTACAAGAAGACAAGAGATTGCGGCAACCGCAGACATAAATTTGAAGACTCTTGATATATATTAGACTAGATGTACCGCATAGCGATACATGGTATGACCGCCGCAATGTATTGAAATGTGAGAACTGTTGGCATGACAAGTGTGTGGTAGAACAGTGTTGTGAGGTGGGAATTAGATTGGAAACTAGCATTCTCTAGATAATAGGCAAAATGACATTTTCTAAAATTACAGTGCCCCCTATGGACCAAATTTTATGGCATGTGCTGTGGTTTCAGAGGTCTTTGTGGTGATCGTGCATGACATATTTCGTGCAGTTCCCACCTTCTCGGCCCAAGATATTGGCAACTCAAAATCCCAATTTTTGCATTTACCCTAATCACTAGGTGGCGCTTTGCTTCACGTGAGCGTTTATGGGCTGGGTCGATACGTCTCTGTAACACCAACATACTAACACAAAATTGTTATCTTGGGCAAAAATATTAACGAGTTATTTAACAAAAACTGGTTTTTGACACCTAGCTTCGGCGATAAACAGCGCCCCCTATGACGAAATGTCACAAAATTTAGTACACATGACAAAAAAGCAGTTTAGAGATGGCATGCCAAGTTTGACCAAATTTGAGCAATTAAAAGCCAAGATATGTACTTTGAAAAAATTTTAAGCTACGTGTTCAATGTTCATTGACGTGTAACTTCGAAACAATTTATCTCAAGATAAATCCTTTGATAACTTTTTGTCAGCATTGTCTGTAGATGACGTATACCAAATTTGGTGAGATTCACATTAACGGCCTATGACGAGTTCGTTCAGATTCGTTTTGGCAATGTTAAAATTTCACGTAAACCGTTTTCGTTGGAAGTGGGCGTCGACCAGTGTTTTCAATGCGTGAGGGTCAGTAGTTTTCACAATAAAAAGAAAATTGCTGTAAACATTAGCATTCTCTAGATAATAGGCAAAATGACATTTTCTGCAATTACAGCGCCCCCTATGGTCCAAATTTCATGGCTTGTGCTGTGGTTTTAGAAGACTTTAGGGTGATCGTGCATGACATATTTTGCGCAGTTCCCAGCTTCTCGGTCCAAGATATTGCCAACTCAAAATCCCAATTTTTGTATTTACCCATATCAGTAGGTGGCGCTATGCTTCAAGTGAGTGTTTATGGGCTGGGTCGATACGTCTCTGTAACACCGACATATTACAAAAATTTCGTGTTGTTGGGTGAAAGGTTCATCGAGTTATTCAGCGAAAACTTTTGCCGGTCTCCCCCTCTTTGACGGATACTGGCACAGTGGGGGGGGGGCCCTTGGGGGCCAAAAGCTCATATTCGCTCACAAACTTCTAGGGCTACATGCCTACAAACATTCATCTCCCCCTGAGTTTCAGTGTCCCGGGAATCGTTGACGGAAAATCGGTGAAAAAAAAAAAAAAAAAAAAAAAAGGGAAAAAACGTGCAGCAACACCAATATGACCGCTTTCGCTAGCTTCGCTAGCGGCGGTCATAATAATAATAATAAAAACACTTAGTCCAGTCAATTAAAAATAAATAGCTAATCAGTTTGAGAAAATACAATGGTCTTGTCTTAAAGGCCCCATACTTTTTTCCAGCAAGTTAACATAGGTCTTCAAACTCCTATATTTCCTCCTCTTGTCTGTATTTTATATTATATATTTTCACAAGGCTACAAATCTATAATGCTCTTTCACCAATTAACTACAGAAAATTAGCTACAGAAAACCAACTCAGCAACACTGTATACACAGACCTACACATACCACAATGCTTGCTTTTGCTATTTATAACTGATCTTTTGCATACTGGCTAGAAATATGTAATTGTCATGGAAGCAAACTTCCAGTCAAACATCAACACATAGAAACCAAAACATACTAGTAAAATAGATCAGAGAGTCTATACAACATGCCTGAAAGATTTGCCAAAGAGTACCTCTGCCAATGTTGCAAGATTTGTTGAGGACAAGGCTATAAACACAAGAACACAGCCAGAGAAGGCACAGTAATATGAGGTGAGAAATGCCGTAAACCCTATAAGGACAGATATGGCCGCTTTTAGGCATGACGAGAAGAAACGAAAAACAACAAAAGCTCTTATTGTTTGCTTGTGGCATTTATTTTCCTTAGTTGCCCATAGTTGCCCTGATTGGCGAGGAAGCAGAATTTCACAACAATTGTGTATTTCCAGTCAACTCTGTGAAAGGTTAATGTTTTTGATTATTAGAAATTTGTTTGAGATCCCAAATCCATTAATGCTCCCTTGCCAGTTACCTTGGTTACACCGAACCTCAAGTCACATGAGTGTACCACGTGAGGGGACTTCATTCTGCACATTCTGTACAATCATTGTCAGTTGTTTTCCTTTTGAATGTTGAATGTTAAACTTTACTGCAGTGCAGAGCAAAGAGAACCTGCCTGAATGTGGAAGTGAGGAGGTAAAACATGTTTTTCACATATTTGAAGTTGAATCTGCTCGCAGCAAGCTGTAGGAAGTTAGTCATAGTGATGTTCTCAATTCAGTACGGGGCTCGGTGATCTACCGTTATAAATGTTATAAATATAAATGAGTGACACTGAAGCGGAAACGTCAGCCCTCGTGTTTAGCCCTCCTTGTGTGAAGACCTACTGGGGTAACGATGGGCATGTCTATCTGCATGTGTCCATTGAGCGAGGACACAGAGGAAACCAACATGCCTTACTCTCAGTAACTCAATCTTCTGTGACCTCCCTTCATCTCGCAACAATGTGTCTCTACCCCATTCCTGTTGTCTCCAGCCATCGCAGATTTCGCTTCTACTAATGGAAACGGAACCCTGCAAACCTCCGCTCTGGACATCACACCTCATACTACTTCGCTGACTGTTACTCCTCTATGTCTATCACCTACTCCCACCATCTCTTTCCGTCGCAATCTCCGGAATTTATCTCCCATTCATTTTTCCTCTTTGGTGGCATCTGCTCTTCCACCGTCCAGGAATTTCTCCTCTCTTGAGGTTGATGATGCCACAGAGTCACTCTGTTCTATGCTGAGCTCATGCTTGGATCGCTTGTGCCCTCTGTCTACCAGACCTGCTCGATTAACTGAGGCTCACGCGTGGCTTAATGACTCAGTTTGTTCGATGCGCACCAACCTCAGAGCTGCTGAGATGGCACAAAACTAAGAATTCAGCCAATCTAGCACAATTCCAGGAACTCCAGTGTCACTTTTGCAAAAAAGACTTTCTACCATGACAAGATTCACAATGCCACTGACACTAGGAAACTCTTCTCCACCTTCGAATCTCTACTAAACCCACCACCTCCACCTCCTGCAGCTAACCTCACAACTGCCACTTTTGCTGCATTTTTTTACAAACAAAGTTGCAGCAATTAGTAGTCAGCTCTCAAACCCATCTACACAGACCCTGTCTTACTCTGCTTCACTACCCTCCTCCATGCTTCTCTAAACCAACTGCTTCCTTTTTCTTCATTCACTCCTCTCTCAGAGGCCGAGGTGTCTACGCTCCTCACAGACAGTTGACCTACTTGTCCTTTGGACACTATTCCAACAACCCTTCTACAGGCCATAGCCCACACCATTGTGACAGCAGCCACACATGTGGTCAATGCTACACTAACTAGGGGTACATTTCCCACCACCTTCAAACAAGCCCAGATAACACTGCTGCTCAAAAAACCTTCCCTCGCTTCTTCCTTTCCTTTCCAAAATTATTGAACAAGCCGTCTTCAGACAGGTCACAAGATTTCTCTCTTAGCACAACCTCCTTGACTCCTACTCACTGAAATGGCACTTCTGTCTGTGATGAAAGCATTAAAAGAGGCAAGAGCGACAGGTCAATCCTCAGTACTCATCCTGCTTGACCTATCAGCAGCATTTGACATGGTCAACCACCGCATCTTGTTGGACAAACTGACCAACATGGGCATCAACGGCAGAGTGCACTCCTGCTTTGAATCCTGGTTTAACGTGTCATGGCTAGGACAAACATTGGCGCTACACCAACTCACCACAGGGGTACCCCAAGGATCTGTGCAGGGGCCACCTTCTCTTCGCCTTGTACGCCACCTCACTGGGTTAGATCATCCACTCCCATGGCTTGTCTTATCACTGCTATGCAGATGATACCCAGCTCTATCTGTCCTTTCCTCCTGACGACTCCACGGTGTCGACACGGTTCTCAGACTGTCTCTCTGACATATCTGCATGGATGAAAGGATATCACCTCCAACTAAACCTCTCCAAAACTGAACCGTTGGTCCTCCCAGCCAAACAAACCATACACCACAACATCAGCACCAAGATTGACTCCCTATCTTTTGCTCCTAACAAGGCTGCAAGAAACCTAGGTGTCATGATTGATAACCAACTGACCTTTGCGGATCACGTTGCCTCTGTAGCTCGGTCGTGCCGTTTTTCCCTATTCAACATAAGGAAGATCAGGCCATACCTAACCCAACATGCAACCCAGCTCCTGGTACAGACCCTGGTTATCTCTTGCCTCCAACCTGTGCTGTGAGACCGCTACAGATGATCCAGAATGCAGCTGCACGTCTGGTTTTTAACCAGCCAAAAAGAGTGCACACCTCTGTTCAGCGAACTCCACCAGCTACCCTCAGCCGCTCGCATCAAATTCAAAGCACTGATGTTGGCCTACAGGCTACAGTGATTGATGGTTCTGCGCCCATCTACCTGAATACTCTCTTAAAGCCCTATGTCACCCGCCACTTCGTTCCTCCAAGGAGCGTTATCTAGGATGGCCAACACCTCACACAGGTCAATCCAGACTCTTCTCATGTGTTGTTCCACTCTGGTGGAATGACCTTTCAAGTGCTACCAGATCAACAGATGCCCTCTCCACCTTCAAGAAACTCTTGAAGACCCAACACTTCCAAGAATATCTCCTGGCTTGAATTTCTGAATACCAGGAATGCACTTAACCTCTTATTCTTAGTCTCTCTCTATACTGCACTTTTATTACACAATTGCACTTTCAACTTAACATACTGCAAATTTTGTGTTAGCAATATGCCCTCTGCCAAATGCATACATGTAAAATGTAATGTAAATGTATCTAAAAAATACTCATCTATTTACTAGTGCCCCTCACGGTTGCGTCAGTGGAACACCATCAACACGTGTTTAAAATGAAAACAGTGCGAAATGTCTGTGAATGGGGCTTCACACAAAATTGATGCAAAATATAGTCATGATTGCATCATCCAGCAGATCTGTGTCCAGAAGCAGTCTGTTCAAATCTAAACAAAACAACTGCTTGTCAGGGTTTCCCAGTGTCTGTTCTCTGTCCGGCTTCATCTGCTGGACATCTCTGGGGTTTACCTTTTGTCACTCTGTGTTTTTGTCTCCCACCTGTTTATGATTGTCAATTACTCGCCCATTATGTCTTTGTCCCTCATTGGTTCCCGCTCCCCTTCCCACAGTATTTATTCCCCATGGTTTCTTGTTCTGTCTCTGATTGTCTCCTGATTCCCTGAAGTAATCCGTCACTGTGAGTTTTCTGAAGTTAAGACTGTTTCTTGTCCTGTCTGTCTTGCCTGCTCCCTGTTTGTTTGTCAAGTTTTGGACCTCCTGTCAAGAGGATTTGTTTGTGCTTTCAGCCTCCTGTTTTTTCTGGATTTTTGTGTTTTGGATGTTTTTGATGCTGTCTGCGTTTTTTCTGAGGAGACTTGTATGTAAGGACTGAATAAACCAACCCCTGCCTCTGATTCGGCATTTGGGTCCAATTTTACTGGAAACCTGACACTGCTGTTCCCTGAAGTGTCTGGATGTGAACAACAACAGATTGCATGATGTTAAAAAAAATTACTTCTGAGGTCTACAACACAAACAAAGCCTCTGTTGCCTATATGAGGCATTAAATAATGCATATAATTATTTAGCAACAAGGAAACACACAGGTACAGGAAAACTGGAATATGAATCCAACTGTTCACTCATGCTTTTCTAGGCTATGTATGGCTTACATGGGTACTCTTTGGCTCGTAAAAAAATCTATTTGTTAATGAGTCCACAGTAACACCTCAAGTTCAGCTCTTCCAGAAGACACTTCCTGACTCTGGAGGGGCGATAGTGACCTGCCTGGCCACTGGTTTCTACCCCCGTCACATCAACCTGACCCTGCTCAGAGATGACCAGCCTGTGTCTGACCACCAGATGACTAGAGGGGAGCTGCTACCTAATGGAGATGAGACGTACCAGATGAGGAAGAGCCTGGAGGTCAGCGCAGAGGATCTAAGAGAGAAACATCAGTATTCTTGCACAGCTGAACACCTCAGCCTGAAAAACAAACGACACATCAAATTGGGTAAATTCAAAATGTGACTTGTGGTTTTAGTTTGTCAAAGTGATGGCAATAATTATAATAATAATACCAACAATAACTAGATGTACCGCATAGCGATACATGGTATGACCGCCGCAATGTATTGAAATGTGAGAACTGTTGGCATGACAAGAGTGTGGTAGAACAGTGTTGTGAGGTGGGAATTAGATTGGAAATTATGTCTTGGAAGTGGGTATGGATGTGTTTTTTGAATGAATGAGATTGTGTGTGATTTTGTAGTGTGTAGGAGTGATTTATGAAAGGGTAGGTGTTGTCATAGTATGTATGTAGCCTACATGTGTTAATTTGAACTCTTGCCACTTGGTGTTTGTGTAGAGATGGTAGTCATAAGATTGTCTTGTATGGAGTATTATATAAAAAAAAAAAATATATATATATAGGTCTTTTGACACCTATATATGGCAATAAACAGCGCCCCCTATGACGAAATGTCACAAAATTTAGTACACATGACAAGAAAGCTGTTTAGAGATGGCATGTCAACTTTGACCAAATTTGAGCAATTAAAAGCCAAGATATGTACTTTTGAAAAATTTTAAGCTACGTGTTCAATGTTCATTGACGTGTAACTTCGAAACAATTTACCTCAAGATAAATCCTTTGATAACTTTTTGTCAGCATTGTCTGCAGATGACGTATACCAAATTTGGTGAGATTCTCATTAACGGCCTATGATGGGTTCGTTCAGATTCATTTTCGCAATGTTCAAATTTCATGTAAATTGTTTTCGTTGGAAGTGGGCGTTGACCAGTGTTTTCCATGCGTGAGGTTCAATAGATTTCACGATAAAAAAAAAAATGTTGTAAACATTAGCATTCTCTAGATAATAGGCAAAATGACATTTTCTACAATTACAGCGCCCCCTATGGACCAAATTTTATGGCATGTGCTGTGGTTTCAGAGGTCTTTGTGGTGATCGTGCATGACATATTTCGTGCAGTTCCCACCTTCTCGGTCCAAGATATTGGCAACTCAAAATCCCAATTTTTGCATTTACCCTTATCACTAGGTGGCGCTATGCTTCACGTGAGCGTTTATGGGCTGGGTCGATACGTCTCTGTAACACCAACATACTAACACAAAATCGTTATCATGGGCAAAAATGTTAACGAGTTATTTAACAAAAACTGGTTTTTGACACCTAGCTTCGGCGATAAACAGCGCCCCCTATGACGAAATGTCACAAAATTTAGTACACATGACAAAAAAGCTGTTTAGAGATGGCATGCCAAGTTTGACCAAATTTGAGCAATTAAAAGCCAAGATATGTACTTTTAAAGAATTTTAAGCTACGTGTTAAATGTTCATTGACGTGTAACTTCGAAACAATTTATCTCAAGATAAATCCTTTGATAACTTTTTGTCAGCATTGACTGTAGATGACGTATACCAAATTTGGTGAGATTCACATTAACGGCTTATGACGAGTTTGTTCAGATTCGTTTTGGCAATGTTAAAATTTCACGTAAACCGTTTTCGTTGGAAGTGGGCGTCGACCAGTGTTTTCAATGCGTGAGGGTCAGTAGTTTTCACAATAAAAAGAAAATTGCTGTAAACATTAGCATTCTCTAGATAATAGGCAAAATGACATTTTCTGCAATTACAGCGCCCCCTATGGTCCAAATTTCATGGCTTGTGCTGTGGTTTTAGAAGTCTTTAGGGTGATCGTGCATGACATATTTTGCGCAGTTCCCAGCTTCTCGGTCCAAGATATTGCCAACTCAAAATCCCAATTTTTGCATTTACCCATATCAGTAGGTGGCGCTATGCTTCAAGTGAGTGTTTATGGGCTGGGTCGATACGTCTCTGTAACACCGACATATTACAAAAATTTTGTGTTGTTGGGTGAAAGGTTCATCGAGTTATTCAGCGAAAACTTTTGCCGGTCTCCCCCTCTTTCACGGACACTGGCACAGTGGGGGGGGGGGGCCCTTGGGGGCCAAAAGCTCATATTCGCTCACAAACTTCTAGGGCTACATGCCTACAAACATTCATCTCCCCCTGAGTTTCAGTGTCCCGGGAATCGTTGACGGAAAATCGTTGAAAAAAAAAAAAAAAAAAAAAAAAGGGAAAAAACGTGCAGCAACACCAATATGACCGCTTTCGCTAGCTTCGCTAGCGGCGGTCATAATAATAATAAACGGCCTAATAATCTCATGGCCTTTTGTCTTTGTTACAGTCATCTTTCAATCTGGTCATTTCATTTGTTTTGTAGATCTAGGAGGAGGAGATCTAAAGCTTTATAATTAATGTCACAAAGTTTTATAAAGCTTCTTTGGCCTTTTGATATTGGGGAAACTCACGATTTTACGTATTGTCTCTAACGGTGCCTTGTTGACGTTCATGAATAATTATGTGTTCATCTCACTTTACTTAGAGCAGCGTCGCTCTGCTCATCCCACCAGTGGGGTGTGGACACGTCAGATGGGGCGCAAGATGTTAAACTAAACTAGAGACCGACGGCCGCACTATGCCCCCAAGTTCACACCCATTGTCTTCTGTCAGATTACTCGTTTTTGTCACATAGAGAACAAATGCATATCACGTGAAATTGTACAAGCTGAGCTTCCCACCAATGTTATTTGGTAGTTGCTGTAAGGAATGATTTTTGAGAAAATTAGAAAAGAAATATTAGAAAACAAATTAGATCTCTTTAGGTTTATTACAGACTTAGTGGGATGATGACAAATACAAGGATGCATTTTCTCCATGCAAAAGGCACTCAGACCTTTGACTAAGCCTAATGTACAAGACTGTAGGTCTACATATTGGTGGTGTTACAACTCTCCCATACCCGATCTCCCATACATAAAAGGGTCTTATTTATATTCAGGCCAATAGTGAAATTGAGGATACAGGAGGACAGGAAAGGAGTAATAAATGATTCCATTTTGTTATGTATCTAGACTAGTCTTGCTTGCATTAAACTACATCTCAATGTCATTTGAGACTGAGATTGGGTCTGGAACAAGTGACCGGTGGACATGGATCAAAATGCTTCTGTACACCTTGTACCTTCTGTAGACCTTTAACCTGTCAGAGAAATGATAGAGATGACATATACCCTAGGTGCAAATGGCTCTGGTTAACCCTGCCCCTGGACAGGGCAAAATTTGTTCCAAGATTTCCACAATGCTGGAAGTTTGCGCATTAAGTCTGGGTCAGAGCTGTATCTATGCTTTATTTTCTTGTTCGATATGATTATGCATGTATCAATGAGACGCCACTAGACAGTTTTTTGTGTGTTTAACAGTTCAATGCTATTAAGTACTTTGAATACACAAATAACTATGTTGTAATTTTAAAAATACTCAAAAGAAGCACTTTCTGATAGGTTGGTACATTTCGACTCTCACATGATCTAGCACATGTAAATGACCATCTGCTTGCTCTCCTTGTCTTTTTTTTTATTATTATTTATTTATTTATTTATTACAGAGGTATCAAATCAAGATGACTCATCCATCAGCATTGAGAGCCTGAATGAGGCTGTATCTGTATCCAGGAGTTGCTCAATTGATACTACCAATCATTTGATTTAAAAAAAAAAAAAAAAAAAAAGAACATCATGTTTGCACTGATTTAATGTTTGACAGTAAGAGAAAAAGAATTGTTTTTTTTATGTATAATGGTCTTTAAAATAGGTCCACAACAGAATGAATGGTCAAAAACCTGTGGGAAAACATAATTTGCAGCAATGTTTGTGTCAACAAGGAAACAAGGTTTTAAGTGTAAAAAACTGAACCTACCCTTTAAGATGCCTTCCTGTCAGTGACATCAATAATGTGTGCGGTCACACCCGCAGGCTATTGCTTACCGATGTAACTTGCACTTCAGTATCCTGAATATGAGGCTTATCCTGGTTTTGATCATATTCAGGATAACATGTTTCCATGAATGCAGAGAAATCGGGCTATTAATACCCTGTTTCCACAATAGATGTATACTGGATGATACAGGATATTAGTATCCACCTCTGGGTGTTTGGCAGGAGTATGATAAATTACAATCAGTAGTAACCATGACAGACTACAAGTTGCCTATGGTTTTAGCTAAGGTTCATAATGGTTCCAGTGTATTATCCCACTTTACATTACGTGGTAGTCAGTCAATAGGTGGTTATCAGGAATTGTATGTAGCAGCGGCCAGACATTGTGTCAAACTCAAAGCAGTGAGATGGGTCATGGGGGTATCAATAAGGGTCCATTTGACAGTGCCATTGTGAGGGGGGGTCAGTCACAAAGCCTCAAGGAAGGGGAGTCGGGCCTGGCATGGGCGTCCAGGAAGGGCCTCTATGATGGAGAGTCGGTCCTGACATGACAATTGTAGACAGAGTAGACTTAAAGGTATTAAGAGTGTCTGCTGGTCGGATGTGGGCGGGGGGAGATTATTCCACAGGAGGGGTGCACGGTAACAGAAGGCTCTTCCTCCTATCGTAGATTTTGATATTCTTGGGATTACAAGAAGACCAGCATTTTAGGATCTTAGGGTTCTAGGAGGGTGGTAAGAGACAAATGAGTCTTTAAATGTTGGAGCATCGCCCTTGAGGGCTTAGTAGGTTAGGAGGAGTATTTTAAAATCAATTCGACTTTTAATAGGGAGCCAATGTAGGGAAGCAAGGATAGGAGAGATATGTTCATATTTTTTAGTGCTTGTGGGTGTTCGGGCCGCAGCATTTTGTATTAGCTGTAGGTTTTTGATACAGGTATTACTACACCCAGAGAACAGGGCATTGCCATAATCAAGCCAAAAGGGCAAAAGCCTTACTCATTCATACAAAAAAAAAGGATTTTAATTATTTAAAATATTTCGATTTTCATTTTAATTATTTTTAATAACAGCTATTTCCAATGCGACAGAATCAAAACTAGTATTGTGCTGTGAACAACATATTTCCAATTAGTTCCCATTTTCAGGTACAATAAAAGTGTTGTAGTTCTTACCTTGGTAGTTGATATGACAGAGTTCACTCTGCTTGCTTGCATTAAGTCAGAATCCCCAGACAAAATTGGCAGGATGCAGTTCAGAATGAAATGTGCAAAAAGACATTACAGGTGGTGCAAGGAAAATCTGGAGTAGTAGCCTAATTTTGAATGTTAGTAGATGCATTACCAACACTGCCCACTCTTCAAATTTTACTTCTAGTTCTAATCTGTCCTGGACATGAATTTGATATCAGTTTGTTTATGGCTGATCAATTTGATAATAAAGATTTTAATGCAAGTTATCAAGTGTTTTACACAATCAACACTGCCCACTCAAAAATATGAATGTATTTCACATTTCAACATCAGTTTTGATCTCATAAATCTCTGGACGTCGATTTGATCATTTTGATGTTGTGTTATTCAAGATATCAAATGAATGTTATTTTAAAGCCAATTATATTGACCTAAGATTTACAGAGCAGTAACTGCGTATTGTAGGCCTAGGCCTACTGAAACCTGAAATAATGAATATTTAAAATGGGGTCAAAATGTTGAATCCTCAACGTCAAATTTATGTCGACGTACCCACTTCTGGACATCAATTTTATATATATTTTTTATGTCAATATTTTGCTTTGTTCTTGATATAAAATTGTTGATATTTTAAAGCTAATTACATTGGCCTACGATTTATGAAACAGTGCCTGCTTGTTGTACTGAAACATTGCGAGACTTATAACGCTCTTTAACTCATATTTATGTATGTTAATGTTGTGATGTTTTCACCTCTTCGCTTTTCAACATGCTGAAAAGCACTGGTTGCAGAGGAACAGTAGATTGGCTGGTAGCTTTAGGAAATTATGGCCATCTATTGAAGAGATACTGCTTTTAGCACTCACGCTGTCTTTAAAATGCAATTAAAAAATCAATGCATATGTTGCATTTTAAGAGACTGCGGAGAGTGTACAGGAAGATCAGGGGTGGAGCTGGTTTACCTCGTTCGCTTAATCAAACTGTTGTAAAGGCCATAGACTTCCATAGACATAGCGCCATCTAAAGGTTTGGGGGACATATCTAGAAATTTGCAATTTATGTAGTGAGGAGAGCAACACAGTTTAAACAGACCTAATGCAGCATTGTCATAGTCATAAAACTGTTTAGGAATCATTGTTTTGGTTCACTGACCTGTTGTGGCGTAAACGGTGATTTTGCCTGCCCTAGCCAGCATTTCCTTCCAGGAAATTAACCTTGTAACATTTTCGAAAGTGGCTCGTCTTTAGTATACGACAGTATTCGGACCTTGTCACGTTGTTTCTCTACAAAGCTCCCCCAGGGTTGCTGAACACTTCTTTAAGTAGGTCAGAGTGTACTTGGTGGTCGCTCCTTAAGCATCTTGTGTTCATGTATGGTGTGCGTAAATGACAAGCGTGAGTGCCAGCAACTTCATGATTAATCCCTTTTGATATTAGTTTCTTGCAAGTGTGACTGCAGGCAGGCTGTGCACCGCTGTTTTGCTCTTCATGTTTCTTATCTTTGTCTCAGCCTACTGTATTTGTTAGTCTCATGTCTGATGTCTGTGCCTGGTGTTTTAATTCACTGGCTGGGTCTGTCTGTGGCCTGAACTGCACCAGTATTAGTAATTTTATTTTATTGTCTTTTGGCTTTTGTAAAGATGTCTGACTTGTATTTTGACCAGTCTATGCAGTAAGTCCAGTAGCCCTGGGCGTTAGGCTGTGCAACCTGTATTCTATAGTGTAAATTAACCTTCTGTGTATTTTACATTGAGTCGCTAATCAGCCTACTGCATAACTCAAATAGGTAACTTGTCAAATCCTGGCCAATGTGTGTGGGTTCCTTTAGTGGTCACGCTGTGAGTTACGGTGTGCCTTGTCAGTTATTGTGCGACTTTAATCTCTTGAGTGGGTGTATGATTGTGTATGTAAAATAAATGATGTTCTCTACATGTCTTCACCCTTCACTTTGTGTTTTGAGCGTTCGAGCATAGCAAATCTACTCGCGTACTGATCTACAACGTACTGACGTAACAGGGAAACTACAGTTCTACCGTAAAGACTCAGTTAGCAAGTTAGATCTGTCAATAGGTTTAATCCATGTATAGTGCAAATATGACAAGGAACATAATGGATATATATAACAGTATGGATATAGTCACAGTCTTTGGTGCAAGCCCCTGTCATCCAACCATTATGGCAACAGTCCATGGTGTAGGCTCCTGATATTGATAGGTGTAGAGGTGAGCCGATCGCACATTCTGCCCATGAAAAAGGCAAGGGCAGAGTCAACCCTCGGTGTCGAGACAGGGACCAACTGATGGCGATGGCTAAAGAGGATGTGTTGAAGATGGGGATGACCAGAGTGATGAGCCAGAGACCAATGGAGTGGTGGTTGGAAGAGAAACGTCTGTACTTCCAGGGCACTGAGGCTGGAACCACCTGGTAGTAGCGTCTGGGAGATGCTGAACACCAAGCATCCAGGGCCAAGATGAGAAGTAACAGAATGGTGGTGGAGGGGAGGAGGAAGAGAGGTCAAAGTCAGCATATTCTAGGTAGCAGAGAGAGGTGTTAGACAGATTGATTTAAAACACCTGTGAGACTTTCTATTGGAATGAAGGAGCTGTGTGACTGGTCCAGGGCCACTTAGACTGTGACAGCAAGCCAGGCAACCGGCATACGAGACTAGCTGAGCTGTGAAAGTGAGCTGTGAGCCAGGCAATCAGCAAATGGGACCGCGACATAAACAGCCCATCCAGGCAACTGGTACCAGAGCCATCAACAAGGAAGTGATAACAATAACCATCACCACCAGAACTGAATGTTACTTTTGAAAACAGATATTAAAGGGACAAGGCCAAGTAACGAGCATCTGGGGCCACCTGCTCTGTTGCAATAAGTGTGATCTTGAGAAACAGCAAATGGAACACATGGACTTGATGGTACTAGCTGGGTAAGCAGTGACAATGGCATGTAGCATACTGACATTTATTCAATAATTTTAAACACACAAGCTAGTCAACCGGCATTCAGGGCCGCCTGAAAGAGGACCGACTTCACAAGCTGAACATTGGCGCCCAGGGTCACCTGGACCAAGATCATGTGGTCTGCTGTCTTACTGTGTGGGACACTCTGAGAAGTTTTGGAGAGACACTTTTGAAACATTTACATATTACAAAATACGTTTGAACCTGATCCACTCATAGCACTATTTGGTGTAATTGTAGAATAGGGACTTCCTAAATCCAGGTGCAAAGCATTAGCCTTTGCATCTTTGCCCACCAGGCGTGTAATACTTGCCCTAATACTTGCAATGCCCTACCCACACACTCACAATGGCTCAAAGACCTTATTGCTTGCCTATCACTGAAAAAAAGCTCAGAGAAAAAATTTGTAAGATCTGGGGATCACTGTTAGATTATTTCCACAGCCCTGAAATTCTGATTGAACCGTAGCTTTTTGTTTCTGCCTCCTTAAGGGGTAGTTAATTCTTGCTCCTTCTCCCCCCTGCCGTATAGACATAACCAGCCACTATCCAACAGAAGTCACTGTGTGATGAGTAAGTTCTTTTACTTCCTGTCCTCGAAATGGCCACGACTCTGCTCAGCTCTCCAGCCCCGTCTGCCTGACTCAACGCGCGAAGAGCATTCGCACTCCATTCCCCCCCCCCCTAATCCGTAAATAAAGACTGTTTGCAACTTGCTGCAACTGTGGTCCACCCTGTTTGTTTCCTGACAGGTGCTGATAAATAAGATCTTTGTCTTCTGATTCTCAATGAACAGACAACAGACTGTACACCCAGACAATACTCAATGATGTCAGGATATCAAGAGTAATTTATTTTTGTGCTTCACATTTTATGTTAAACAGGAAAACTCCAATGTCACATACATTCACAAAAAGACATTAACAAGCATTAGGATCCCTCACACAGAAAAATGAGAGTTCTGATGAACACTTGGTGTTTGTCCAGGCACCTGTAAAGAAATACAACATTTGGGTCACAAAATATGAACACATAAGAGGACTCTCAGAGCTTGGTTAAAAAAATAATAATAATAATTGAAAGGTAGACATACTTTCGGAATGCATTTGAATGCACTGGTGAGTGGAAAGAGGGTTCTTTGATGCAAAGTTTTCATAATAAAACCCTGTTCTGTCAATCCACATCCAAGAATCCTGTGAAATACAGAGTACACAAGACTGGTCTAATGAAACATCTCATTAACTCCTCCACCTTTCACACCCTGCTGTATGTTTGGGCACCCCTGATACAAATCAGCAGCTTTATAAGTGATTTTGACACAGCCTTAGCATAGCATGTTTTACACAAATATGCAGCTTTTGCCCCAGTGTCACAGTACACACTGCATTGTTTCTCTCGATTCAGTAAATAACTCACAGCTGAAATATCTGTCTTTTATTTTCTTTCCATAAGATGTAACATACATATGTCATATGTTTTTTGTTTGTTTGTTTTTATTTTTTTGGCAATACATGGATCCATTTACAAGCCAAAAGATGGAAACCAGCCTGATAAACTGACAAGGGGACAAACTGCTAATCACAATTTCATCTGAAGTTGTGAAGCTGGTAGGTTAACTTGCAAGAATGCTGGTAAATTCTTGCACAGGATACATTTAAAAGCTGATTAAATTACAAATTACGACAATGATTTTCATCAACGGTGCCCACATTTTTGCACAGCACTGTATATAATGCTGCATGACCCTTTTTTGCTGCCCTTTTCGGTGCTCTGTGGTTACCCCTTCAGTATTATTTTCCAGCATGCAAGGTCTTATGGGCTGTCATGTCATGGAGCACTATATGTAAATAAAACTAAAGTATACGTAAATAAAACTGAACTGTGGGCATATCCAGTTTGTTGAAGATTTCATGAAATTTTTGAGATTTCATGAAATGACAAAAACGACATAACATAACAAAACAAAACAACATAACATTACCAAACGAGAAAAGCATTCAGGGAGCGCAGACTTTTGCCAAGGCAATATAGGGTCACCGACCTGATATATAAATTCCAGATGGGGTTATGGATCACCACAAAAATTTAATCATCCTTTCCTTGTCCTAATACCCACATTGTCCGAAAGTGTCATCCAAATCCGTGCTGTACTTTTCGAGTTATCTTGTTTACATAAGGTTACATAACCTTACTTGGTGGAGGTAATTAGGTAAACAGAGGATCTCACCTGGAAGTTGAAACCACCAATCCAAGCAGACGTCTCGCCAGCCACTTTAGCCAGAGACTGAAGGAACTGGTACTCCTGAGGGTTCCTCACTGAAGCTAACGCCCCCTGCTGGTTCACACAATGTTTCTGCCAGGAGGGTGGAAGAAGTAGAGCAAATCAGCGAGATTCAGGAAGTGAAATTGCAGTAATTTTCTCCATAGAGAAAATTGATTATAACCCACCCTATCTTAACAACACAAGGTAGACTTCTTACTAGTTATGGCAGGACAAAGCAATTGTTTGTGGTCACAAAATGTGGCAAGATACTCTGCGTTTCTTAACCACACAAATGGTCAGCTATCCAACCGGCCAAAGCCACGAGTCTATCGTATGCTACAATGGACCTTAACTGAAAACAACTGAAATGACAGACACAGGTTTAACAAACAAAAAAATAGTGAAGATTAGGGGTTAGAATTGATAGGATTTTATCAATATAGATGCATAGGTTATCCTGTTTATTGGCCCGATTCTTTATCAGTTCTTGAGGCCTAGAGAAGGTAGTCTACATGTTTTCAGTTTCAGCATAGAAAAGCAACCTATATTGCTATGGTGTTATTAGAATTAGGTACACCATGTAGAACTGTGTTTATCAATTCTATTTTCAGAAATAATTGCTTCTTTATCTCAAAAACATGGCGGCATTGATAGGAGGAATTTATAATGTCAGAGGCATAGAATTATTGTCGGTTCTACATGATACCGCTTGTTGGTTCTACTTGATACCCAGTTCTCAACTCCCACCCCTTGTGGAGATACTAATGGCTGAGGGTATCCCTGCACCGATCCAGGACTTTAGGACAATGTAGAAATAGGCTACATTATAGGTTCATATGTCCATAGTGGAGGTAGTGATATATGACAGAGTACCTCTGCAGCAACCCAGGGCATTGTGGAGCTCACAAACAGGAAACAGCGTGAGCCAGACTCGAACCAGCCAGGTGGGCAGTTAAATGAGCGGTCCTCTTTAGGGAAAAAGTAAACAAAAAACAAGGAAATTAGTAAAAATAAATGCTTATACATTTTTTCCAACTTCAGCATGGCTATTGCCATATGGCTATTTGCACTTCAGTTAATTTGCCTGAGATTGATGGCCGGTCCCCTAACACCAAACCAAACAATATCACCAAACAATCAAGAGAAACATTACATTGTTGATCCCGCTTCAGAGAAGTGGGAGATTACAGCTAGGTATTTAGACCAAGATCAACCTCAGATTAAGGTAATCAGTCACGAAAACCAGGCTATCGGTTTGCACAAATGCAATCTCATTTACACCTAAATATGTGTCCACAGACAGACTATTCCCCTGACCCCTGTTATGATTTGTTAGCCTGGTGAACCAGACTCTTTCACTTCACTTCACAAAGAGTAATAGAAGAAAGATGATTCTGCCTTCAATTTTTTTTTTCACTAAATGGATACTAAAAACTTGGGGCCCTATGACAGAAAATTATTTTGGGCCTCCCAAACATTGATTATAATATTAAAATGTTCTCTAGGGCCCGCTATCAGTGCCAGGCCCTTGGAATCATCTAACTTTCCCCCTCTGGCAGCGCCCCTGCTGACTGGTACTGTACAGAGAAACACAGTATTGAGCAGAGGCACTAGGTAGCACTAGCCTGATACACATCCCCTCACACACCATTATAGATAAAAAAAAATACACATCCCCACCATTATAAATACACACACACCATTATAGATCCTTCAGAAGCCCTAGAAGCACTGTAGCACACTGATGAGGCTATTCTATGTACTGCATGTATGTACCGTATGACAGCATATATGGCCCTCCCCTAAACAGCTATGGATTGTCCAGTTAATGTAAAATAAATAAAGACCCACACACACAACCCACCAACCAGTTTACTGAACTGTGTGTTTTCTGTGTTTTCCTCCCTAACACTTACCTGAGAGAGATTCCTCAGCTGAAATAAAACAAGACAAAGAACATATACATGAGCTTACATACAGCATATATAATGAAAATATACATGTATCCATGGTGATGAACAGATAAAGTTATCCATGGTGTCTTCATGTTGTAATTTTACTTCTCTGGAAGTTTGCACCTGAACCAAATAAATACTTCACATCTGTATCACAGTTTTAGATATGAACATGCATTCACCTGGAAGAAAAGTATAATATATACAAAATATAAATATATAAATATAAATATTAAAAAATGAGGTAAATGTACATACTGTTTTCAATGACTGTTTTCACAGGAAGGGCCTCAATGTTTTCTTCCCCTGGGACTTACAATGGAAGTTATAATGTGTTAGCATTTAAAGAATCAACTTATTTGGAAAGCATTTTTTTGTAGTATCTCTCTCTTTATGCTCTGAGCTTAAAATGGTGAAGATATTCAAATTAAATATTTCTTACTTGTTGCTGCCCATGACAGAGAAATCAGGCAGAGAACTACGGAAAATGTCAGCATCTTCATGGTGAATGATGGTTTTCTGTAAGAATTAAAAGAATAACACAAAACATATAATAAATAAGTCACTCTGGAATGACAAATGGTAACGAAATGAAATGTCCCGTCACATGTACATGATGGTCAAATAAGTGGGAGAGCAATGAATAACAAGGAATGAAAGTTAAGAGCCTCACCTCTTGTGATTTCTCAGGAGAAATCTGTGGATGGAGGACAGATAAGTCAGCTGCCTGCCTTATATACCATCCCCTCACACTATCACTAGTTACGTCTCTCCACTCATTGAACCAGGAAACAAAATGTTATGACAGGACGGCTGTTTGTTCTAGAGTAATGGTCAACCCTTTCAATCAATTAGAATTTACTATATGTCATCAAGAAATATCGTTATGTAATCATTATGACACCATGAGGTCAACTCTGATTCTGAGAGGTGGCACGTGTATGTATGCTGTGTTGTGATTGATTGTTCTGTGTTCTTTCCTGTAAGTTACGCACGGCCCTGTAATTTATTTAAAACATCACTTAGATTTCTTTAAGAGTTCGTTGAGCCTTGCACCCATCATATCTTGGTCTATTAGCTGCTGAATGAATGTTACATAGCCCTTTTACATTGACAACTGGATCGCTACTTTCACACATTTAGACTAGTGCAGTGAAATCTTTGTAATAACTTACATCTAGGTCTACTGTTAAGGCAACTGGTGGCAGATCTAGTGAGCCCAACTTGGATA
This sequence comes from Tenualosa ilisha, assembly GCA_015244755.2. NCBI lineage: Eukaryota > Metazoa > Chordata > Actinopteri > Clupeiformes > Clupeidae > Tenualosa > Tenualosa ilisha. Next base: position 612,671 of record PYXC01002330.1, on the reverse strand, counting down.
TATTGCTCTCTAGGATAGAACATTATTGGATTTACGACTTAAACACTTTGGGTTAAATGTTGAATATGACCTTCAATGTGTCCTGTAATTATTCATTGTTCACTATTTACTGTACAGAATGCTGTATTTATGATGTTCATATGAACTGATGTTATAAACTATAAACTTGACTGTATGGATAAAGTTATGGATTCTGAAATTGGGCTCAGAGGTATCAGGTGTGCACCAATTATAGGGTGAATATAAATGGACGCATGAAATAATCTTTGTACGAAATCTGAAGATTTCATTTTGTTAAATAAAACCACTGTCTGAGTGTGCGACACTTTTTTTGTTATTTAAAACTAGTGAACTGAACATCAACTTGTAGTCCAAAGGTTTTTTCTGTTTTGTTTTTTTTTTAAGGTGAGTTACAATATCATGACATAATTGTGTATGTTAGACCAATGTTAAACATTTTAGCTGGCTGGTTTGAAGTCCTGCTAAGGGCTAACACAATAGCTTTGCTATGGTACAGCACTGCATTAATATGGTAAATGGACTGAATTTGTGCATTTATACAGAGCTTCCAGTCATAGGTGCACTCAAAACGCTTTACAACGCTTTTACACTAACACACCTGTGGTGGACGCTGCCATGGAAGGTGCCAGCCGGCTCACTGGGAGCAGTGTGTGGTTCAGTAACTTGCTTAAGGTTACTTCAGTGGGGTCAGATGGAGCCTGGCTTGAACCTGCAACCCTCCAGATGTGGAACAGCACCATTTGCTCCCAGCATAACCATCCTCAGCTTTTAGCATTATACAAATGCATGTGCTTCAGCCCCATTTCTCCTTTACAATAAAAAATAAATAAATAAATAAAATAACATTATCCATTTAACTCCCACTGACTTACTGTGCAGTTCACTTGTGTGCTTTCATTTGATGCTACTTGCAGGATTGTTAACAGAATTGCTGACTAGCTGACACCTACCCGCTTGCCCGTTTGCCCATATGGTTTCTCTTGCCTTGACCTTTAAGCACTACTGTGTGTGTTAAGCCGTTTTTGTCAATCAGTCTTTATCAGGTGCTTGTTAGCAGTAAGATAGCCTTCTGTTGCGATGGCAGAGTTTATCAATGCATGTTAGGTGTTAATTATACTTCAAACAACCATGTCAGTTGTTTTTATTGATTCATCAGATTTCTTATCAACTCCGCCACTTTCTGTGTCCTTTTGTTAGCAGTGAAATAATCTTGTTGATTATGATTGCAGAGTATATCTATGCATGTTAGGTGTTATTTATACTTAAAATAATCAGGTTGAAGGTGCAGTGGTTTGTTCAGCTGACTTATTTAACTTATAATTCACTCCGGATTTCTAATTTAAAGAAAGATGAAGTAATTGTTGAAGTGAAGGCTGGGCAGTTTGTAAACTCAGGGCCACATAATCCCAACATGTGCATCACACATGGTTCATAGGGCACCAAATATTTCCCAAATACAGTGGCTCAGTGCAGACTGCTTTAATCTTAGTCAAGGACATTTAGTATGAATTAAAAATACACAAACATCCTGTTACATAAAATGGCTCAACATGAGCTCATGAGCTTTTATTCACATGTACACCACACCAGGCCTATAAAATATAGACTGCCCTGGCAAAAGCACACAGCATTAATCTCAGGTTCACAGCCTACATTAACAGTGCAGCCCACTTCACTGGAGGAAATCATTTAAACTTAGTAACAGTCTTCAAATGTGTAAAATTAGGAAAAAGGTTGATTGCATGAGGATGTTCAAATCATACCACTTGCAAGTCATATTCATCCAAAAGTGGTGATTTTAACATAAATGACTTTAGTTCTAAATGGTGACAAAATCAGTCTGCTCTGAGCCACTGTGTTTGGGAAAAGTTCAGTGTGCTCAGGGTAGTGTGGGGCAAAACCAGCTGACCTGACTTTTTAAAGTATAATTAACACCTAACACGCATAGATAAACTCTGCATTCATAACCAAGACGGCTGTCTCACTGCTAACAAATGGACACTGAAAGAGGAAGAGAAATCTGACATATCAATAAAAACAGCTGACATGATTATTTAATGTGTAATTAACTCCTAACACGCATTGATAAACTCTGAAGATGAATCAAAGCCAAGAAGGCTACGTCAGTGCTAATAAATAGCCCTGGAAAGACAAAGAGCTTGCAAGAAATCTGTCTGATAGAGAAAATGTTGAACTTAAGCGTCAATCAGTTTCTGCACTGTAAAGTTGACACTTTGAGGTTCAGACATCAGAAGAACTAAGGTTATCTTACAATGATTATGTAACTGTTTTATGGGATCTATTGCCATGCCACTGGGAGTGTCTCTTACCGTAACATGAAGTGGGAGAATATAAAAGTATCACCAGTCAGGTCTACTTCACCACCTGGGTCTTCATACTTACCTGAAACATTTCCTTAAGGTATGATTACTTTTCTATGCATTTGAAATGTAAAATCTCGTTTTTTTTACCCAACTTTGAAATACAGATGTTTTTACACTGTGTGTATAATAATTCTCTTCCCCCGCAGAAATAGTCATCACAGTCCTCATGATGAAGGCTCTCACAGTTTCTGCTGTACTCTGTCTCATCTTCAGCTACACGGCAGCAGCTGAAGGTAAGACTCAGCTTCACGTGCTAACAATCACCTTCTTCAGTTTTCGTAAAAGGGACGCATAATTGAAATATCACAGGGAGTAGAGTAATACAGTCTATCTGTCCATTGTGCTTCCAGTGATGGCTGTCCAAGAAACACCCAAACAGGCAAAGACTGCTCCAGGTGAGTGACAAACCTATAACGTCAGGTGCTGTTAGGAATCAGTGTCTAGCCTTTTGTGCCTTAAAAACCAGGTCCATCTGCACAGGAAATAACAATTTCCTTTCGTCTGTCTAGTACTACAGGCAGCAGAGGATATGCAGGGCTTTGAAGCTGTTGCCTCATCAGGTACTGTAAAATGTCATTATTTATTTATAAGGTTTAGCCACAATTATTTGTGTTGCCATAAATAATCATAAACAGCTCTGAGGGGTTGTATACTTATTGTATAATCAGTGCTTCACAAGTCATTGACTGTGTTTACATGCACAGCACATTTGGAGTTCGATCAATATTCTGATTAAACCAAGATCCTGAAAAGAAAGGAAAAGTAGAAAAAAAAATCCCAATTTTCATGCCAATCAATATTCTGAATCAGCTATGTACTGCACATTGAGAAAACGGGATAAATGGCAAGCTGTTCCCTGAGATTTTGTGTTTTTTATGCCTTTGAGAAGCTGAAAGATAGCTACTAAACTCTATCTGAACATTTCTGCACATCGCACATACGCGCAAAATAAACAAAAGGGTTTATTAGACCTTCCTAAGACACTGTGGCGGCTCAAACCACTAAATGCTTGCAATAAAAGAGGTAAAAACCTTTTTCATCTTCTGGTTGACAGGGGATTTATTTGGGTTTTTAGAAATCAGAATATGGAGATATAGAAATCAGTGCTAACACAGTTAACGTCACATGTGTAGGCTATAAAGCAGAAGCAGTCAGAAGCTTTGCAAACGCTCAGAATTAAATCTGTGGGTTGCATCTAGACATGATGGTACATCGTTGATGTGTTCAATTGACTGCTCTATAACTCTGGAAAATGACCAAATAACATTTTTCTTAATCAGAGATCGCTGAAGAGGAGACTGCTGCAGGTAAATTCAAGTTATTATGAAAACTAATGCCAATTGGGGCAAACAAATGAAAATGTAATTGTTATCAATAGGGGTGTAGACTATTTTTTAAGTTTTAGATATCTAACAAAATGTCCTAATCTCCACTCCCCAGCTGCCAGAAGGTTCTGTCCTTCCGGCTGGTTCAATCATGGGGACCGTTGTTACCTGTACGTCGGTACACACGAGACCTGGATGAATGCCGAGGTACAATCATTATTTTCCTTACCACACTCATGTTTAAACACACACAAAGGAATGTGTGTGTATGATAGACATCTTAAAATGAATGAGTGATTGACTGCTGTTTGCATTTGGCCATGCAGAAACACTGTGTGAACCAGGGGGCAGCACTTGCCTCTGTGCGAAGCCCAGATGAGTACAACTTCCTCCAGAATCTGATTCAAGTGGCACAGAAACAAGTGGCCTGGCTGGGTGGATTTTACTTCCAGGTGAGCATTTCAGTTCAGATAACTTCAGCTTATTCTATTTTCAGTCTAATTCTTCACATTGAAATGGTGTTGATAAACAGAGATTTAAATATTTTTAATACAAAAAAAGGCCACAGATAAAGCATATCTCAGTGCTTAGAGGAAAAAAAAACTTATCTCAAACCAACTTGGCAGGGTGAATGGATGTGGATCGACAGGACAGGATTTTACTACACCAACTGGGAACTCCCAGCAAGTGACACATACAACGCATGCATATTCATGCGTGCAAAAGGTAAATCAAAAAGGCCATAGCTTCATGAGCTCATGAAATTTGAAATTATACAGACCATAATTCTTTTTTCCCATTTGTTCATTATTTCATTCGTTACAGGTGGCTGGTCAAATACTAACTGTGGAAGTTCCGAGGGCTTACCATTTTTCTGCGCTCTAAATTTGAATTCTTGTTAGTTGAATAACATGTGTCAATAAAAGTGTTTTGGTCATAAAATACAGTATGTGTCTCATATGTGTTATGTTCAAATTCATTCCCAAACTCTGGTGATGTAAGGGTATGTGCTCTAAAGTTGCCTTGTCTCAAAGCTATATTCCAGATAACGAGGGTCTGAAGCTCTTTGTTATTTACTCAATGGCCAGTAAAATTTGTATGCTCCTAGAATCGGTGGACAGACAGTAGATGTCAATGAACATATGTATTTCATATGTAATGATATGAAATTGTATTATTGCATAACATGCCCTGCCCTGCCCTTACTAAAACACTATGGGCCATTGACTTGTTTTAGGTGTTTGACCAGGTGTGTGTGTGAGAGAGAAAGAAAGAAAGAAAGAAAGAAAGAAAGAAAGAAAGAAAGAAAGAAAGGGAGAGACAGGAGAGAAAGAGAGCAAGAAGAAATGAGAGAGAGAGAGAGAGAGAGAGAGGGAGACTGGCAAGAACAAGAACACATTGCCACACATAACACACAAGTGTTCCCCGGGTAAATGTACTCGGTTGAAAATCCAGCATCTATGAGTGTGAATGTATTAATGCCCATGGCATGGGCAGTTTACACATCTGGAAGGCTCTGAACAATGTTGAATGATACACTTTGAGCAGCATATTGTCATCATCCAGGCATGAGTGAACATTCAGGAAATGAAGAAACACATTCTGCACATATCATTATTATTCTAATGACAAAAGTCCGGCTAGACCTACTAAAATGTCCAGCTTTCAGTGCACATCTGTCATGTTGGGTGCATTATGGAGACAAGGCAAGAACATTTAATTAGCAGTGAAAACTCTGCTGATAACCCAGAATGGAGCAGCACACTTGTTGATGTTTTTTTTGGACATCCTGCCTAATCTTGGACAGATGAATATTACCCAATAATGTGCACAGATGAATATTACCCAGTAATGTGCACAGGTGAATATTACCCAATAATGTGCACACCATCACACTGGGCAACTGTCCAAAATGAGTGTGACTAGGAAGCTGTCAGACACAGACAGGCGGAGGCAGTAGGTAAACTCAGATTCTTTTATTAACACAAGAACTGGGGGAATAACAAAAGCCGTGTCCGTTACTCTAACGGAGAAACGAAAAGAACAATGCACAAAGGCAAGGGGCAAAACTAACACTCAGGAGATATACAATGCACAAAGGCGAGGGGCAAAACTAACACTCAGGAGATAAGGACTTAAACACAACCGTAACAAAGACACGAACAAGATAAACCGAGTGGGAGAATATTCACGGGGAAGTCTAGGCTTACGCGGGTGGTGATGCCGAAGATCACGGAAGACGAAGGGAGCATACGAGGAAACAGGAATCAAGGTTATAGCGACGAGACCAGACACCGAGTGAAGCGGGAGGGAGGCTTAAGTAGAGTGGAGACCAGGTGACACTAATCAAAACTCAGGTGAAGGTGATCGGGCTTGAAGAGGTGAGTGCAAACAAGGAGATGAGCTGTGAGACCGTGGCGTAGAGTGAGGGGGCGTGGCCGTGACCAGATCCGATGCGGACCTGACATTACCCCCCCCTTCAGGGGCCGCTCCTGGAGTATGACGGCCCGGGCGCCGGGTACGCCGGCTGGGACGACCCCGGCCTCGGGGAGCGGGACGGTCCGGATGCTCCGCGTGGAAGGCGGTGAGCAGGTTGGGGTCCAGGATGTCCTCCCTCGGGACCCACGAACGTTCCTCCGGACCGTACCCCTCCCAATCCACCAGATACTCCAGGCGACCTCGACGGCGCCTGGAGTCGAGGACGGAGTCGACCACATACGCCGGGCCGTCGTCCAACAGGAGCGGCAAAGGAGGCTCAGGCCGCGCATCGGGAGCTGCGGAGAGAGGAGAAACATGGTGAGGTGCGTGATAGGGTTTAAGTAGTGACACATGGAAAGTCGGGTGAAGGCGGTAGTGAGGGGGCAAACGTAACTTAAAAGTGACCGGGTTGACCTGCTGCACGATGTCGAAGGGACCGATGAACCGGGGGCTGAGCTTCCTAGAGGGCAGTCGGAGGCGGATGTCCCGAGTGGAGAGCCAGACCTTCTGGCCAACCTCATAGGTGGGTGTGGGCCCTCTCCGCGCGTCAGCGTGGTGTCGGAAGCGTTGGACTGCCCTCTGGAGCTGCTGATGTGCCTTTTCCCAGACCCTACCACTCTCCCGGTACCAGTCCTCCACGTTGACCACCGCGGAGGGTTCGGTGTGCCAGGGGAAGAGGGGTGGCTGGTAGCCGAGTGTGCACTGGAACGGGGTGAGTCCAGTGGAGCGTTGGCGTAGGGAGTTCTGCGCGTATTCGGCCCAGGGTAGGAAGTGGCTCCACCGGTTCTGGTGATGAGAGCAGAAGGTGCGTAGGAACCGGCCGATCTCCTGGATCTTCCGCTCCGTCTGGCCGTTGGTCTGTGGGTGGTACCCCGACGTGAGGCTGACGGCCACACCCAGGTGCCCTAAGAAGGCCCGCCAGAATCGGGATATGAATTGGGGTCCCCGATCGGACACCACGTCCTCGGGTAACCCGAAATGGCGGAAGACATGGGTAAACACTGCCTCGGCGGTCTCCGCCGCCGAGGGGATAGACTTCATGGGGACGAGTTTGCAGGACTTCGAGAATCGGTCTACAACCACTAAAACACAAGTAAAATCATTAGACTTGGGCAGATCAGTAATAAAATCGACGCCTAGGTGTGACCATGGCCTCTGGGGTACCGGGAGCGGCTGGAGCTTACCCTCTGGGAGATGTCGGGGAGTCTTTGCCATGGCACACTCAGCACAACCAGCCACATACCTCTGGACGTCGCGGTGCATCTGCGGCCACCAGTACCGATCGCGGAGGAGAGAGAGGGTCTGGGCAGCCCCCGGATGGCCAGTGCCCAGGGAGGTATGGAGGCTTTCAAGCACCTCCTGTCGAAGCCCGGCGGGCACAAACTGACGATCGGCCGGGGTCTCTGGGGGCGCTGGTTCCTGGGCCACCGCCTGGGCGACACGGTTGTCCAGAGCCCACTGGATCGGGCTCACGATGAGATGTGCCGGCAGGATAGGCTCGTGGGACTTGGGTGAGTCCGCATCCCCGTGGACTCTGGACAGCGCGTCGGCCACAACGTTCTTGGACCCCGGCCTGTAAGACAGAACAAAGTCAAAGCGGGTGAAGAATAGTGCCCACCGGGCCTGACGAGGATTCAGCCGCTTGGCCTCACGTAGGTAGGCCAGGTTCTTGTGGTCAGTGAGGACACGAAAGGGGTGTTGGGCTCCCTCCAGCCAGTGGCGCCACTCCTCCAAAGCAAGTTTAACGGCGAGCAGTTCCCGGTTTCCGATGTCATAATTCTGCTCGGCCGGGGTAAACTTGCGGGAAAAGTAGGCGCACGGATGTAGTCTGGCTGGAGACCCGCTTTCCTGGGACAGGACCGCACCGGCACCGGTTGTGGAGGCGTCTGCCTCCACGACGAAGGGCTTGGTAGGGTCCGGGAGCGTGAGGAGAGGAGCCGAAGCGAAGGAGGCCTTGAGGTCCTGGAGCGCCCGCGCCGCCTCGGGGGACCATTGGAGGGTCTTGGGTTTGGATCGCAGGAGGTTGGTGAGAGGAGCGACCACTAGGCAGTAATTTCTGATAAAACGTCGATAAAAGTTGGCGAAGCCTAACAAGCGTTGCAGTTCCTTGACCGTAGTGGGAGCCGGCCAGTGGAGTACGGCGTCAACCTTCCCCTGATCCATCTTGACGCCCTGGGCGGAGATGTTGTAACCCAAGAACTGGACCTGGCGTTCGTGGAAGACGCACTTCTCCGCCTTGAGGTAGAGGTGGTGTTCACGGAGCTTGCGGAGTACCTGTGCCACGTGCTGTTGGTGTTCGGCCTCGTTCCGGGAATAGATCAAGATGTCGTCGATGTAGACGAGGACGAACCGATGGAGAAATTCCCGGAACACCTCATTCATGTAGGACTGGAATACGGAGGGGCGTTGGCTAGCCCGTAGGGCATAACCCGATACTCGTAATGACCATTGGGGGTGATGAAGGCCGTCTTCCACTCATCCCCTCTCGTATTCTGATGAGGTTGTAGGCACTCCGCAGGTCTAGCTTCGTGAACACCACCGCCCCACGAAGCTGTTCCAAGGCGGCCGGGACCAGGGGAAGAGGATGGCGGAACTTCACTGTGATCCGATTCAGGGCTCGGTAGTCGATGCAAGGTCGCAGTCCTCCGTCCTTCTTGGCCACAAAGAAGAAGCTGGAGGCGGCGGGCGAGACCGACGGGCGGATGTACCCCTGGCGCAAGGCCTCCCGGATGTATTCCTCCATGGCCGCTTGCTCAGGCAAGGACAGCGGGTAGACCCTCCCCTAGGCACTGGCTCTCCCGGCAGCAGGTCAATGGCGCAATCCCAGGGCCGGTGAGGCGGGAGTTGTGCGGCGCGTGCAGGACAGAACACCTCGGCGAAGTGACGGTATTCGTGGGGGATGACGGTGCTACGGGCCGAGTGAGGGCTTTCGACGGACGTGGAACCCACCACCAGGGAGGAGTGACGGTGACGGGACCTAGGAACCGGGAGACAAGACAAACACTGGTTACGACATGAAACACCCCACTTTAAGATTTCTCCGGTGGCCCAGTCCACCACCGGAGCATGCTGAACCAGCCATGGGCGGCCCAGGATAAGGTCCACGGTGGCCTCCTTGAGGACCAGAAAGTCTATACTCTCCTTGTGGCTGACGCCAATCTGGAGCGTCAGGGGACCCACGGCATGCCGGATGGTCCGTCGGGTCATGGGCCGACCCACCACAGAGTGCACGACGTAGGGGTGGGGGCTCTCCCGACGCGGTAGCTGCAGGCGTCGGCAGAGGGAGCCGGCTATGAAGTTCCCGGCGGAGCCAGAGTCGAGGAGGGCCCGGGCTGAGAGGGAGACATTGGTGGTAGACAGGGTTATGGTGATCAACAAGGGAGATAAAATAGACGGTTGCAGACTGGTTCCACTCACCTGGACGCGAGACGGGCGCACAGGGCAAGCGCGGATGTGGTGTCCTGAGGCCCCACAGTAGAGACACAAGCCCTGTTCGACCCGCCTGCGTCGTTCGGTGGGAGTGAGCTTGACAGAATCGACCTGCATGGGGGTCTCGGGCGTGGAGTCGGCAGGAGCGGGTCGGGGGTGCTGCGGAGCGGCGCGGGAGACTGGTGGCAGGCAGCCCTCTCTCCGGTGCGCCACCCGAATAGCGAGCTGGATAAAACGCTCCAGGCCGACGGAGTCATCATATGCCGCCAGGTGGAGGCGTAGGGCGGGTTCCAGGCCCAGGCGGAAGGTGGTGAGCAGGGCTGGTTCGTTCCACCCACTGGCGGCGGCGAGGGTCCGGAAGCGGAGAGCGTAGTCGGTAATGCTGGTTTTGCCCTGCTTCAGGTGGTGTAGTTGTTCCTGGACGGTGGAGTCGCCGACCGGAGCCTGGAAGACCTCCCGGAAGTGTTTCATAAAGGCGTCCACGGATTGTGTGGTGGGTCCCGCCTGCTGCCAGACACTCTCTGCCCACTGGAGGGCCCGGCCGTCCAGGCGCGAGATGACATACGCCACTTTGCCACGTTCAGTGGGGAAACGGCGCGGGTCCATCTCCAGGGCGAGAGTGCACTGCAGCAGGAACCCACCACAGGCCTCCGGGTCTCCGGAGTAAGGCGGGGGATCCGGAGTGGGCGCGACGACGCTGACTGGCGGCGTCACATGAGTTAACAAACTATGGCGTAGTTCGTCGACCAAAGCTCGAAAGGGGTCGGGGTTACGAGCCTCCATGATTATTTTAACGGTCTGGTCTTCTGTCAGACACAGACAGGCGGAGGCAGTAGGTAAACTCAGATTCTTTTATTAACACAAGAACTGGGGGAATAACAAAAGCCGTGTCCGTTACTCTAACGGAGAAACGAAAAGAACAATGCACAAAGGCAAGGGGCAAAACTAACACTCAGGAGATATACAATGCACAAAGGCGAGGGGCAAAACTAACACTCAGGAGATAAGGACTTAAACACAACCGTAACAAAGACACGAACAAGATAAACCGAGTGGGAGAATATTCACGGGGAAGTCTAGGCTTACGCGGGTGGTGATGCCGAAGATCACGGAAGACGAAGGGAGCATACGAGGAAACAGGAATCAAGGTTATAGCGACGAGACCAGACACCGAGTGAAGCGGGAGGGAGGCTTAAGTAGAGTGGAGACCAGGTGACACTAATCAAAACTCAGGTGAAGGTGATCGGGCTTGAAGAGGTGAGTGCAAACAAGGAGATGAGCTGTGAGACCGTGGCGTAGAGTGAGGGGGCGTGGCCGTGACCAGATCCGATGCGGACCTGACAGAAGCTCTTAGTTTTGACAGTGTGTGGGCCACTCTCTGATGTGATCTTAAACAGGAAAAGCACGGTTCCTGTTTTTTTTCCTTAATTAAACACAATCTATTTAATATCTGAAATGGATTTACATAATTTGCTTGAAAAAAATAGTTGAAAACAGGTACTCTATTATAGACCTAATGCCTCACACAATGAACCCATTATTTACCATTTACTGAACATGTACCACTTCTAGTGTGTGATGCATCAAGGCCTCTGAAGCTTGATATGTTTCTAACCATGAGTGTGGGGCTTACTCACATCAGATTGGACATCTTACCTAATCTTGCACAGATGAATATTGCCCAATAATGTGCACACCATCACACTGGGCAACTGTCCAAAATGTGTGATTAGGAAGCTCTTAGTTTTGACCGTGTGTGGGCCACTCTCTGATGTGATCTTAAACAGGCAAAGCACAGTTCCTGTTTTTCTTTTTCCTTTATTTAACTAAAAGTCTTTCTGCTTAATTTCAGTCCTCTGATGGTCTGATGGTACACAAGTGTGAAGAGAGGAAAGTTCATCCTGTGCAGCGAGTATACAGAGCACACTGCCAATGCCCCCTACACCCTCCTGGTGCATCACCAGTAGCCCTTTCCCCACATACACAGCACACAGTCCCCCACCCTCTATCTCCTCCAGACACAGTTTCACTGCATTTTACACTCAGTAATCATATGCATGTGACAATAAACTTTTCTTTGTAATCTTGTGTACTTCCTCTATAGCTGCCTAAACCACATCTTTCTGTACATGTTCATGAGGGAGGATTTTCAACAGGGGCTGAAGCGCTCTGTGTTTCCTTTGCCCAGTAACTAATCACATCCTGTCAGACCATCTTTTCCTGCCTCTTAAAGGAGAAATCCAGTGTGAATCAATTCATAGTCCTGTTGTTCAAGGTCACCAAGTGCTGAAGGATATTTTGGGTATAAATTGGTCTACAAAAAAGACAGGCACAATGTAACTTACTTACAATCACAGCAAAGCCAGGTCAGCATCATTTCTGCATACTTCGCGTTCTCAGAACTGTTGCTGTTACCAGAAAAGGTTCACCCTGGAGCTTCTCACTGTCTCATTCGTCACGCATCTAACAAGATTTCTGAACTATGTTCATAAACTAGTAAGCCTAAGCAAGCAAGCAGCAGGACATAAGTAATCCATTCTCCATTTTAGCTTTCTTCCCCACTTTCATAACTTCTTTGCACATGACATATTTGGCCTACATTTAGTAATGCATCCTACATACAGCTCTGCAGAACATTATGCATTGTCACCCCCTACTGGCGAATGCAGGATTCAAAACAAAAGGCAACTTGCTCCCCAACAGTGACTTATTCAGCAGATGTCTCAGTGACCGTTTTCAGTCAACTAAAACAATGATTTCTAAATGGTTATATGACTATGAAAATGCTGCACAGGGTCTCTTTAATTTACATATTTTCTACGCAAACAAAACATGTTTGTTGTAAACAAAGTTTTAAAGCACTGGAACTGTGCAAGCATTTGTTCTGTTCAGTGCACTGTGGTGTATAGGCATCTGTCTGTCATCAGAAATCCAGTGTGAATTAATTCATAGCCCCGTTGTTGACACGCTTTCTCAAGTCTGGTCATTTTACTCAATCTTCTCACAACCACTTCCCTACAATGGGACAGGCCTTAAAAAAAAACAATCAATCCATTGCCCTGTTCTTTGAGGTCGCCAAGTGTTTTGGGCCACATCGCTGTGAGAGAACTTTAAGTCTGAACTGATGATGTGAATGGCAGCCAAATGATGAAAAGCCCAAGATGACTGCTAGCATGATGGGCAAAGGCCTCAGTAGGAAAACGAATTAGAACATTTGCTAGAAAATAGACCAAAGTGTGGAACAGCAGCTAATGTTAACTGAATGGGTCGTAGCAAAATGAAACTGAAGGTGAATTTCTGTGCCCCATTCAGTTACCATTAGCTGCCTATTTGGTCGGTTTTATCATATTTTCTGAAAATCGAACCCAGATTGCCCGAGTGTCATTAAATATTATTCAGTTTTTGTAATGCTGGCATCCCAAACAGTGTCACTTAACATTACAAAAACCAAATGACACTGATCGGTGGGCAGGGCCGCCTTCCTCTGAACCTGGCCATCAAAACATAGCCCTCTGCAGGCATATGGCCCCCACCTGAACCATGGCTTGAATGAAGCATCCAAACCCACGGCCGCCACTCCTCCACATCTCACTATCACCTTCACAGACACGGCGCCAGTTTCCCTCTCTTCCGTCTCTGCCATAGATGGCAAAAACAGGGCCAACATCAGGCAATATTAGCAATGTTAGGCCTATTACATAAAATTGTGCATTTTTGTAAAGAATGTCACACCCCCCCCGCACACAGACACACACACACACACTCACATCCCAGATGCACAAGTTCTGCACATTCCCCCTTGTTTCAAATCTACTGTGGTTTGGCCTTTTCCCTGTACCCTCTAATCTAATTAAGTTAGGAATGGCCACTTGCATTGCAACCAACAAAGTTGCTAACTTAGTTAGATCCCCCGCTTGCACCCCCCCCCCCAAACAAAAAAATAACTATAACTACACACACGGCCCTAACAGAGCACCATAGATATAAGCTGTTTATTTGGTTTCACACTTTATTATGTGGAAGACGTAGTAAATTGAAATCAAACTTGTCCATAACAATCATCAGCCACTGAGATTGTAGTCCCAGCATTCTCTGTATCTGTGCTTTCGTTTGTAATTCTGGGTAAGAAATGTGGCATGCAGTCAAGCAAGATGAGCAGGAAGCTCATATACCGATATTTCAGAGGAGGGTGTGGTTCGTGGCACAGTATCATTAAAAAGTGGACATAAACATCGACCTCTGGGTGTTGGAATGAGTAACCACTTTACATTACAGCAGGGTTTGAGCAGAATGTACTGCTGGCAGATATTTGTAGGTCTTTTCTCGCTTGTCATTGCTATGGATACAGGTAACTAAAAACATTCCTACTCAGGTCATCTAATTGTTAAGGTTTTTCAGTGTTGCCTATTCTCCTACTGTCATTATACATTTCTAACATTTCTATTGTCAGTTTCATTGTTGTTCTGACAGACTATGCAGCATTTTATTAAGTCGTCTCTTCACTTTTATGCTGTAGGTTCTCACTCTTTGTGGATGTTTGCGACATTAATAAAGGGTGAGACTCCATTCCCAGAATTCAGTGCTGTCTTTGTACTGGATGACATTCAGATTGCATACTACGACTCGAGAGACAACAATTTGGTACACAGAGGGTGAATGGTCCAGAGAGAACTGCTGACGCTACAGATTTGGAATATGTTGAAGAATTTCTTGACCGTTGCCGTGGAACTATGAAAAAAAGAGCACTGCATTTAAGTCAGATTCTGAACCACACAAACAGTGAGTAGCCAAAACCTTGATTTAAAGAAGACAAAACACTATTAGAACTTTTTTTCAAAATGTGCAACCATATGTAGCTTAATTTATAGTAGTGCAAAGTCAACATGATTTGTTGAAACAGAGGAATTTTATGGTTTGGGGGAATGTATGTTAATTTTGAACTAGTACAGTGTCCAAACAAACTGTGCTTTCCAAGAGACTGGTGGCCCAGCTACATACGTGCAAGCTGTCTGTGATGATATACTGTAGATTTGGGCCTGTGCAGTCATTGAGGATAGGCTACAGAGATGGTCCAAAGTAGTTGGAGTTGACATCACATGGCTGGATCACAGGTAATGAATGTCCTGTGGAATTATAAGGTGCACTGCATACCCATGTGTTTCCTTGTTGCTAAATTATTTCATTCCAAACTCAGGCCACAGAGGCTGTGTCTGTCGTAGTGCTCAGAAGTTATTGTTAAAAGTTAGTTATAACAATATTGTTATAACAGTTATAACAATTAATGTAATATTATCTTCAGGCAACAACATTTATTTTATTTAGATTTGAGTGCGTACCCACGTGTTTGTGTGTGTCAACATGTTGTTGCAAGCTCTGCACTGTGTGTATCTGGACTATGTGTGTATCGTTGAGGTGAGATATTATAGGCTAATTCTTTGAACCATGAGGTGCATTTGATGCTGAAACAGGAAGGGCTACTGAGCACAGGAATCGATGGTCTACCTGTGCACTGATTTAGTAGACTACTGCACTGAAAGAGTATTTGTGAGAGGGGGTGGGGCTACAGCAGATAGAATGGCAGAAGACAACGTGTTTGGCTTTTTACAATGTCTTTTATATCTTTTGTTCAAACATCAAACGGCACTGCACGCAGTCATGCTAATTGGAAGACGCATTCCAGATTTGAGGACAGTCGGACGAATGGTTTCTGTGTGGGACAGTCACACACACAGAAAAACATTACTATAGATAGCTTGACAGACAGCAGAAATATCATATATGGCGAAAGACAGAAAAATCTCTAAATATGTATTAAACTGAAGTTCAGAATTTATGACTTGGTATTTTTTGTAAAACGGGATGGGAACTGTTGACTGTTAAATCTGAAAACATCCATTTTGTAACCAGAAAATACATCTATGGTGATATACCATGCATCTATCGGCCAGCTAAAACTGATTTAAACAACCACTCTTCATCAGCAGCAGTCATCTGATGTTTACCAAAACTGCTTCAACGGTAGGCTACTGATCTGTTGTCATTGCATTAAGACCAACTAGAGACTCTACACGGCCAGGAAGGTCCTCTGTGGTGGGGAGTCGGTCCTGACATGGGCCTCCCGTAGTGTTGGTTGTAGTCCACTCAGGAGGGGAGGGTGAGAGGAGTCCGCCGGAATGAGGCAGGGATGACACTCAGCAAAGATAATTGTGGACAGAGGAAGATAGTGAATTAGGCCAGGCTCACACATCAGAAAGCAAATGTGTAATTTGGGCATACATATGTGTATAAATATATATATATAAATATTGAGAGAGAGCTGAAAGAGAGAGAGAGAGAGAGTTGTACGGCATGACACATGAAGGTTGTGTGGCGGCACTAGGCTATAGCAGCATAACTAAGGTGTGATGCATGGCAACCCAGCACCACTGCAGGGATGGTCAGTGGCCGCCATGCCTCAGAACTGGGGGCAACAGCAGAGGCAGTCCCTCCCAAAAGACCCATGAGAAGTGATGATTTGCCATGCACCATCCCTAACTATGGGAAACAGTAAAGAGGAAGGTTTTAACTCTAGACTTAAAGGTATTGAGAGTGTCTGCTTGTCAAATGTGGGGGGGGGATTATTATTCCACAGGGGGGAGTATTTTAAAATCAATCGACTTTTAATAGGGAAGCAAGGATAGGAGAGATATGTTCATATTTTTAGTCCTGGTGAGTGTTCGGGCTGCAGCATTTTGTATTAGTTGTAGGTTTTTGATGCAAGTATTGCTACACCCAGAGAACAGAGCATTGCAATAATCGAGCCTGGAAGTAATAAATGCGTGTATTAATTTTTCAGCATCCTCAAAGGATAGGAACTTTCTAACCTTAAGAATATTTCGTAGGTGGAAAAAATATGTTTTTGAAATGTATTTTACATGACTATTTAGAGAGAGGTCCTGGTCAATAATTACCCCGAGGTCTTTAACTTTTGCGTTACATGACAGTGACTGGACTTGGTGATGGGGTAGAGTGTTGGTCAGTTGTTTAAGACCAATCATCATAACTTCAGTTTTATCAGAATTTAAACAAAGGAAATTATTAGTCATCCAGGTTTTGATGTCTAGGAGACATGCATCAAGTTTAGTCATTGGCATATAGTCATTAGGCTTCATAGAAAGGTATCAGATAGATCAATGTGATTGGTGCATGGAATTTGGGAACATAATGAGCCCCAGTGGCCCATTACCAGATGGACCTACAGAACGAATTCAAATGTACCAGTAGTGCCTCTGGATCTCCAGGCTATGTGACATGGGGTGACACGGGTCACTGAATAATACAATATTTTACACAAAGTTGATGCTCCAGCACAGTGGTTGTCAAATCTGGGGGGCCTTGGATCAGTTCTTCCTTAATTTCCTTCTGGATAAATAAAGTACCTCTATCTATCTATCTATCTATCTATCTATCTATCTATCTATCTATCTATCTATCTATTCTAGGGGGTACACAAAATAAATCTGTGAATAGGTTCACAGCTCTCACCAGCTTAAAGATAATATGGGGAAAGATCTTACACTCAGATGATCCCCAATACAACCCAATTGCTTCTACCTTGTGAACCAATAATATGTGTTCACATCTGTAGCATGTTGTTTATTTATGCAAATAGAGGCTATTTAGTGCTTTAGCAAGCAGTCTGTGATGCAGGGGTGGTCGGGGTGCTCAGTAGGACTCGAAGTGTCACAGGGTATGCAACAGCTAAAAGTTTGGGAAATACTGCCCTAGCATACATACATTTTGAATTACAGTACTAAACACAGTAAAACCTTGGGCTAAAACACTGGATAATGATAAGTGATCATTTTGCTATGTAGAAATTTGATTAGTTATTACTAGTTCTGAGTTATTTTGTGCATTAAATATTGTTAAAGTACTGTTACACCCAGAACTAACCGACTGATATGGATTGTTGTGTCTGAACAATTTTCTTTCTCGTGCTTTCTGAGAAATTCATGTTTTGCAGAGAACTGCAGGATGTGTGTTGCAGAACAATGACAAAACAGGATTTATCAGAAGAGACGCTTTCAATGGGGATGACGGAGATGCCCACTATTACGATCCACAGCTTAACACACTTCACACTGACTGTGTTTGGCCAGAGTCATTGGAGAGGCTATGGCCTTTCAATGTGCATTTAGTTTATCAATATATCTCCCATCCCCGTTGCATTGAACTCCTCAAGAAACACCTGGCCAAAGAGAAGAGGCGTGTTCTGAAGAAGGGTAATCAGACTTAGAAATGGTCCAAATGTTGCTTCATGATCTTACTCTGTGGATATAGGCCTACTCTTCAGCTACAATAACCAATGAACAATATAGTGTTTAATATGATTAGGTGGTGTGGGACCATTGTAAGATGCATGTTTATACTTGATTTCTATTAAATTAAGTGCAACAATATATGGTCCTTTAATATCTAGTGTCATTTCTGTCATCTTTACAGTAAAGCCTAGACTAAAGCTCCTGCACAATACATTGCAAGACTCTGGAGGGGCAATAGTGACCTGCCTGGCCACTGGCTTTTACCCCCGTCACATTAACCTGACCCTGCTCAGAGATGGCCAGCCTGTGTCTGACCACCAGATCACTGCAGGGGAGCTGCTACCCAATGGAGATGAGACATATCAGATGAGGAAGAGCCTGGAGGTCGGCGCAGAGGAACTACAGCATCACCACTACACCTGCACAGCTGAGCACCTCAGCCTGGACAACAAACTAGACATCAGTTTAGGTATTTAGCTGTAGACATATATATATTGGCCCTCACTCACCAACCGTTATGAAGAAATTTGTTTTTAAACTTAAACCCACTTGCACAGTTTTTAAGACTTCACCAGTGTGTGACGTGTTCCTTTAAGAAAATTCCCATGAAGATATTGGTGAATGAAAGTTAGATGTAACTTGGTGTGTTTGCAGGGAATGTTTTAGGATCAGATGTGTTTTATTGACCTTTGTGTCCAGCCTTATGTCTCTATACTCTTCAGATCGTGAGTGGGATTCAGCAACAACGTCCACACTGCCCTCTGTGCTTATTGCTGCGTTTGTGTGTCTTATGGGTGTCTTAGTGTTTGCCTTTATTCTCTGGAGGAAGAAACAAACAGGTAAAATAGTTGCCGTTGGGATTTGAGACTTTTACAAGACTTTTTAACCACTATAACCACTGCCACTTACATTTACAATGAATCATTATAGGTCATATATGAGGTTCAGAGAGCTTTCTATTGAACTGGTAAAATGTGTGACAAACCCTGTCATCATATCACTGAACACCAATTACAAATATCCCCAGGCTTGTTGTGCTTGCATCTTCTTTGCTTCGAAAGGAATTTGCTACAGCAGCTCATACTATCACTATGTTACTGTCTCTCTGATGGTAAAAATATATATTTTTTGTCCATCCAGTTCGAGTAGTTATATGCATATAGATGTTTATAAAAGACATTAATTAATAAAATAACCATGGCACATTGAAAACAGTAGCCTACATGCTGCACACTGTGCTTTTTGGTGGTTTGATGTGGTTTGACAATCAAAATTCTCCAATTTGCACAACGGTAAAAGAAATTTAGAAACCAGAGATTTCATGTTTCTGTCAAATTACCAGCACACATTAACCCTATGTCACAAATGACATGGACATAGATTCCTGATGATGAATATGCATACACTATATTGTACCCTTTTACCTGCTATATTGTACACTTTTTGGGTAGGCCTAGGCCTATAATTGGGAAAGATGTAAGAATGAAATCTTGTTCAAATGGTAAGCTTCTGAATACTGTATGTCTGCCTCACAAGCAAAGCAGGCTGCATCAGGCTGAATCAAAACTGGGCTACAACACAGCTGTCCACAGTAACCCCCGGCACTCATAGTGAATCCAACTCCATGAAGCACAAAAAAGATTAGAATATTGATTCATTGTTTGACTTCTGAACTTCTGAACAGAAAACCCCAAACGTACAGTACAACATTAAACAATTAACAGTAATCAATTTGCTTAGTGGTCTGAAAAATGGATATTTGATGTTTTAAGACATTTTTCATTATTTTCATGTGAAATCTTCCAAACAGAATTAAGCACTGCAAAGTGTTGCACACAGTAATTTGTAATTTGAATAACTTCAATTAAGTAAGGTTTCAGTTGTGTTATGGTTTGAATGTTAGTCCTCTTGTTGCCTGGATAAAAGTTTCTCCTAAATGTATAAATGTAAATGTACTGTTTATATATCTCTGTTTTAGTCTCACAGACCTGTCCGCTGGACTGCTACACAACAACTCTGGGTAAGTGTGTCTGTGCACGAAACTGTGTTGTCAACATTTTTTTTATTTGTGATTTCCAATATATAATACAACATAAACCACATGGAAATAATAAAACACTAAATTCAGAGGGTTCTTAACTTATGTTTTCTGTAACAATCTTTCACAGGAAAACATGACAGTGTGGCCACCACAGACACAAACTCTTGAAGCTGTTCCAGTTTTTTCTCTACAAAGTGCAAGTTACTGCTCACATGATGCCAAATCCAAAGTCTCAAAATACTTTTTCCTCATTAGTCTCACCCATGAATAGCTTATATTTCATTTTCTCATATTTTATCCTTTTGTGAAATCATAATCTTTTCACTCATTATAACCACCATGGTGTGCAGCATGAGAATTTTGTAAAAAAAAAAATTGGTTGCTAATTCTCAGGATGCCTGGACGCATGGCTCTAGAAGTACAAGTAAAACACTAAATGAGGACAGTGGTGGTGTAGTGGTTAAGGAACCTGGCTAGCAGTCTAGCAACCTTGAAATTGTAGGTTTGAATCCTGACTACCACTGTTGTGCCCTTGAGGCACTTAATCCTATATTGCGCTAGAGGAGACTGGCCCTGAACTAACTGATAGTTGACAAATGTAAGTTGCTTTGGATAAAAGCGTCTAGTTGAAACTTAAATGTAAGTACAGAAATGTTTTGCAATGCCCCCCAACCCTTGAAATTTGGCGTAGGCGATGCCAAGAAGCAGCCTGACCTGGGGGTCACTCTCATGCTAGTATGGAGCTGCATGTCTCTAAAACAGGCAGAGCAGAAGGGGGAACTGTTTTTGCTCTCAATATGAGTGTCCACTTCTCGGCCACCTGTACATCCTGATTTTCCATATGGGTTATAGCTAAGGCCACAGTAAGTTAAAATATCTTCTCAAAACAGGTTATGTGGATGATGTTTTTTTTCAGTGTTGCATATCCTCCAATAAATAAATTATATATTTTGTGACATATATGGTCAATTTTTTAATTTGCTCTAACATACCATGCAGGATTATGTGTAGACCTTTTATGCTCTACATTTTTCATCTTTTAGGATGTTTGCTACATTCATAAAGGGTGAAGCCCTGGGGTCAGTGAAAACGTTTGCTACAAAATATTAACTTTTTTTGGATTCAATTTTATTGTCATTACACATGTATTAATACAGAGTAACGAAATACACTTTAGCATCCAATCAGAAGTGTAAATAGCAGAAAGTGCAAAATGCACAGCATGTGCAGTATGGGCCGTTAAAAACAGTTATGTACAGATAAGGGCAGTGTAGAATTGAGTATAGATATGTACAGATTATGTACAAATCAGTTATGGTGGGTATAGTTCTGTGCAGAATATGTACAGATAAGTTCTGCAGTTATTTACAGATCGGGCAGTGATGCCTATAAGATAAGATGGCTATAAATTAGTTTGATTTACAAAGAGCAACTTCCTGTTTGTGGACACTATTTCACGCATTACAAAATACTGACTCAGGCTAGGCAGGAATCACAGGAGGCAGAGTACTGTACTGACTCAGGCTAGGCAGGAATCACAGGAGGCAGAGTACTGTACTGACTCAGGCTAGGCAGGAATCACAGGAGGCAGAGTACTGTACTGACTCAGGCTAGGCAGGAATCACAGGAGGCAGAGTACTGTACTGACTCAGGCTAGGCAGGAATCACAGGAGGCAGAGTACTGTACTGACTCAGGCTAGGCAGGAATCACAGGAGGCAGAGTACTGTACTGACTCAGGCTAGGCAGGAATCACAGGAGGCAGAGTACTGTACTGACTCAGGTTAGGCAGGAATCACAGGAGGCAGAGTACTGTACTGACTCCGGCTAGGCAGGAATCACAGGAGGCAGAGTACTGTACTGACTCCGGCTAGGCAGGAATCACAGGAGGCAGAGTACTGTACTGACTCAGGCTAGGCAGGAATCACAGGAGGCAGAGTACTGTACTGACTCAGGCTAGGCAGGAATCACAGGAGGCAGAGTACTGTACTGACTCCGGCTAGGCAGGAATCACAGGAGGCAGAGTACTGTACTGACTCAGGCTAGGCAGGAATCACAGGAGGCAGAGTACTGTACTGACTCAGGCTAGGCAGGAATCACAGGAGGCAGAGTACTGTACTGACTCCGGCTAGGCAGGAATCACAGGAGGCAGAGTACTGTACTGACTCAGGCTAGGCAGGAATCACAGGAGGCGAAATAATAATAAAAAAGACATGTTGGGAAAAAAACATGAAATCAGCTGGAGGGCCAATGAACATCGTTCGTTGCTGACCCGTGGTCTAGTGCATCACCTTCATTTTAAGAACTGGTTATGAACCAGCTGTGATTTAGTCGGTGGGGTGTAGGGCCACATTGTGAAGGGATTTGGGCATCTGTGTCTGTTATTGGTGTTTTTTCTATTTATTTATTTTTTGTGTGTGTGCATTCTTTTGTTGTTGTTAAGGTCTATTGTCACTGGCCCTCATTTCAAACCAAAAAGACAGAACCAAGTGAATAAACAAAGAATGGATCAAAAACATATACAACAATACATTGTTTATTGATTAATTGAATTTCCATTCATTTGGGCAGCCTGTGGTGTAGTTCACAACACATCACTGTAACCAATGATTTGTGATTTTGGAACTTGCTGCCCTGTCACAATGCAATGGTGGGTGAGCAATTCCAATGTCCTTTTGTATGGCCTGGTCACTGAAAGGCAAGATGAAAACAGGCATAAATACTTACATAAGCATACATAAACTCATTCATAGGGTATATGTTCCCCGTGCACATACCTCTTTGTTCTGTTTCTTCAAGCCCAGTCTCTTCTTGAACCATCTGATAACTTTCACAGGTTTGTTCTTCTGCTTCTCCTCCTTGATGGCCAGCACCTCCACGCTGTTCTCCACCTCCATCTCCTGTTTCTTCTTCAAGCTCTTCTTAAACCATTTGATTACTTTTGCAGGTTTGTTGTTCTTCTGCTTCTCTTCCTTTATGGTCAGCACCTCCATGCTGTCCTCCACCTCCTGCTCTTTCTCTTTCTCCTCTTCCTCTTCTTCTGCATCACTCTCGTCAGAGTCACGAGGCAGAGTGGACCACCAGCGTGTCACCTCCTCTTCAAGCTTTCGCAACTCTGCCCTTTGTCTCTCTTTCCTGATTTCCTCCTCCATCTCGCTCTTCTTTCTCTCTTCTTCTCTTAGCCATTCCCTCTCTATCTCTCTCATCTTCTCCTCTTCTTTCATCTCCATCAGCAGTGCATCTTCAATCGCTTTTTTCTGTCTTTCTTCATCTTTAGCTTTTTCTTTAGTTTTGCTCATCATTCTCTCCTCCTCTCTCATCTTCTCTTCAGTCTCTGTTTTCATTCTCTCCTCCTCTCTCAGCCTTTCCATTTCCATCTTTTTCATTCTCCTCTCTTCCTCCACCAATATATCCATTTCTTCATCTCTCCTTCTCTCTTCCTCCATCTTTCTCTCTTTCTCCATCTTCAGAGCACACTCTCTCTCTTTCTCTTCCTGGTGGCTCCTCTCTGCCTCCAGGACCATCTCCTTCTCCTCCTCGTCCATCCAGGGCTCATCTGAGTCTGTGTCACTCTCAGTGTTCATCTCTAAGGGCTCTGACCACTTCCTGACCATCTCTGTGGCGGCTTTCTTCACTTCCTCTCTTTCTATTTTGTTTTTTTCCTCATCCACCACCACTTTTTCCATCAGTTCTTCATCTTTGGCTTTTTTCTCCACTTTATTTATCAGTCTCTCCTGCCCTCTCACCGCTCCCTCAATTTCTCTTTTCTTTTTCTCTTCCTCTCTCAGCCTTTCCATTTTCATCTCTTTCATCCTCTCTTCCTCTTTCTTTAGCTCCATCTCCTTCCTCTTTACCTCCTCCATCAGTCTCTCCATTTCTTCATATCTCTCTCTCTCTTCCTGGTGGCTCCTCTCTGCCTCCAGGACCATCTCCTCCTCCTCCTCGTCCATCCAGGGCTCATCTGAGTCTGTGTCACTCTCAGTGTCCATCTCTAAGGGCTCTGACCACTTCCTGACCATCTCTGTGGCGGCTTTCTTCAGTTCCTCTCCTTCTATTTTGTTTTTTTCCTCATCCACCACCACTTTTTCCGTCAGTTCTTCATCTTTGGCTTTTTTCTCCACTTTATTTATCAATCTCTCCTGCCCTCTCACCGCTCCCTCAATTTCTCTTTTCTTTTTCTCTTCTTCTCTCAGACTTTCCATTTCCATCTCTTTCATTCTCTCTTCCTCTTTCTTTAGCTCCATCTCCTTCCTCTTTACCTCCTCCATCAGTCTCTCCATTTCTTCATATCTCTCTCTCTCTTCTTGGTGGCTCCTCTCTGCCTCCAGGACCATCTCCTCCTCCTCCTTGTCCATCCAGGGCTCATCTGAGTCTGTGTCACTCTCAGTACTCAGTGTCATCTCACCTTCTATGTTGCTGGTTTCATTCATCATCCGGTCTCTGTCCATCTCTCTCCACCTGGCCGATTTTTTCTGCCTCTCCTCTCTCTCCTCCTGCAGAGCTCTGCGCTGCATCACAATCCTTATTATCAGTTGTCTCCTCACTTCCTCAAACCTTTTCTGGTCCATCCACAGCTGGTTTTGCTCTCTGGCCCTCCTCTCCGCTTCCTGCCTGACTCTCTGGGCCTCCAGTTCTCTCTCTCTCTCTTTCCTTGTCAACTCCTCCCTTACTCTCTTCTGCTCCTCCTGCAAGTAGAGTTTTTCCAGGTTTTGGAGCTGGGTGCTGAGGCCATCAGTGTGACTTTGCTGGTGCAGGTTATTCCACTGTCTCCTCTCCCCCTGCATCCGTGCCTCCACCCAGACTCTGTCCATCTCACTCCACCTGGCCGATTTTCTCTGCCTCTCCTCTCTCTCCTCCTGCAGAGCTCTGCGCTGCATCTCAATCATTATCTGCTGTCTCCTCTCCACCTCAAACCTCCTGTTCCTGTCCATCCACAGCTGGATTTGCTTTCTTGCCCTCCTCTCCTCTTCCTGCCTGACTCTCTGGGCCTCCAGTTCTTTATACCTCTCCTTCCTTGTCATCTCCTCCCTGACTCTCTTCTGCTCCTCCTGCAGGTGGAGTTTTTCCAGGTTGTGGAGCTGGGCGCTGATGTAGTCAGTGAGACTCTGCTGTTGCAGGTTATTCCACTGTCTCCTCTCCCCCTGCATCTGTGCCTCCATCCTCACCCAGTGCTCCATTAAGCCCCTGTGCTCCATTAAGCCCCTGTCCCACTGCCTCCATCTTTCTTGCCTCCTTAAATCCTCATGCAGCTGCTGGACACTGGGGTCTGGGTGGACTGTCCGGGAGGGGTGCATTTTCCCTTCCCAGAGGTCTACCCTCAAGAAATCCTGAACGACTTGTATTTGTGCAATTTCTGTAAAAGACATCCATGGGGTTAAATTGATAATATCATGTACATTATTATTATTATTATAAATACAATACACTATTATTATTATTATATAAATACAATGTAATTAATTACTGACCTGTACTCTTTGGTTGTCCACTCTGAAATGATGAGCTGGTAACTTTTGACATCTGTTATAAAGTGTTGTCATGGTCACTATGGAACTATGGCACTTGCCATTATGACATCACATATACTATCTGCAGGTCAGAGAAATTCTAGAACTATGTAGTAGATGAGTTAGATAAGTCAATCATTTTGCTCATGACATGTCACCATTATTTTGATATTTGAAATTATCTTAATTAATTAGTAATTCTAATAATAAACAATATTTAAATTAATCCTGTACAGTACAGCATTAACAGTATTATGGCATAGCACAGATTTAGATAGACAGATAGATAGATAGATAGATAGATAGATAGATAGATAGATAGATAGATAGATAGATAGATAGATAGATAGATAGATAATGTTGGTATAGTGGCACTTAGGTTGGTGTGGTGGCACTGCACGCTAGCTTTGTGTTTGTTATTACCCTCTTTACGCCCATTATAAGCCTATGGAGGGATATATTGTGGGTGAATAGGGTCAGAATTTTAACAAATAGATATCTTCTTAAAACTTCCCCAGCTGATTATTTACATTAAGACAATACTTTTTTGTATTGCAAGTTTTCTGAAAAACGTTTTACATACATGTAAATGAGCCTTTATCCACTGAAATATGCAGTAATTGCATACATTCTAAGCCATGGGCTAGGGGGGCTTACAGCGCACCTCTAACAGCGCACCTCTATGCTGAATATGAAATTTAATGTTAACATTGACAATTTTGGGATGCACTACCTATTCAACCCCCATGGAGGTACATTGCATTGAGAATCAATGCATTTCAATACAATGCAAATACTATAGACTCTGTAGTACTCTATAGCATAGAGGGATATGCATTGTCCATGGTGTGGAAGAGGGTGGGAGTTGTTGTGAAAATATATAGTTTAGGCTGTTTAACTTCTTCAACTTTATGGTACAGGCCAAAATGTTACTTTACTAAACTTAACTAAAATACTTTACTTTGGTTTGCCCAACTCTACTACACTGTGCTAGATTACAAATGGTTCAGAATGCTGCTGCTGGATTACTTACTGGAACTAAGAGGCGTGATTACATCACTCCTGTGTAGGGTGAACTGCACTGGTTACCAGTGAAATATAGAACAGAATTTAAAATGTTAATGTTTGTTTTTAAAGCCTTACATGAATCAGCACAACAATACATCTGCAAACCTGTTCAGTCCTTACTTTACTGCTGCGTCACTCAGATCTTTCCTACATCTCCTCTTTCCTACATCTCCTCCTACGTCTCCCCTCCCCGATTAGGTCCATCCATACTTTAACTCCAAGTTAAAAACGTATCTATTTTCCTTAGCTTTTAATCCTACCTGATCATTTCCTTCTTTTATTTGAATTGCCGAGCCTACAATTTTATTTGATTTATTTATTCATATTAATATTTTGCTTGGTTATTTGTTTGTTTTGTAAATACACTAGACTATAATATCTAGTTTTCCTTTTCTCTATTAAGATTATATAGTATTATTTCTCATTACTGATCATTACTTTATTGTACTTTAATTTTAAAGCTTTTATTATTATTATACTCATTTGCTTTCTCTGTCCAACGACACTACAATCATCTTCGCTGAGTGTCATCCCTTCCTCCCCCTTGAGTCATGGATCTGCCCAAGGTTTCCTCCTAGGCTAACTAACATAAGGGAGATTTTGCTCTTGGGTGCTCCTTGTTGTAAAGTGCTATGAGACAACACTATTGTAAAAGATGCTGTATGAATATAATTAATGTATAAATATAATTCAATTGAATTGAATTGAATGTTCAAAACTTCTGATAGTTTAAACTCAATCAGTGTTTATTGTTGTTACACCCGTGCAAAGGCAGAGCAAGGAGAAACAGAACTCACAAACAGGCAAGCAAAACTGGGTAGCAATCTTTCAAACGCGAGGTACATGGTCAGACGATCAGCCAAAGGACAGAGAACAGGCTAGGGTTTAAATAGGGAACAGGAACACCGGGACAAAACAGGAGGCAGCTGATACTCATAACGAGGGGACAGGATCATGGGGCACAGGTGTGGAGCAGGGGAGGAGAGAGGGGCAGGGCAGGCAAACAAAACAGAAGCACATGGACAATACAAACAGACAAAGAGACTGCAGTGCAGCGCCAGCCCAGCGGGGCGGCCAAGGTCACAGGGAGCAAGACCCTGACAATATTTTTATTCATGAAACATCAATTTTTGAACAGCTCACTCACACAGAATATCCGATCTGAAAAGTATATGTAACATACATCAGACAACTACAAACAACAACTTTATGTCAGCCAAGAAATCACTATAAGAAATAAACAACAATGGAGTTAGAATTACTGAAGTAGTGCCCCTTGGGAATGCACAGAATATCTGATCCGAATATCCGGCCTATCTAACGTTTTAAGACATATTACATAATATAACCAGTGTTATATGGCTTCAGGGACCCAATAGGATATCGAGATGCATAATGTTGTAAAAACAATATTGAAATGGTATCATGAAGGCTTGGGCCTCAGGGTCCAGTAGGCCTCCGTGCTGTAATCCATCCTTGCCTATAGACAGAGCTCAATCCTAGGGGTGGAAACAGCGGTTGTCTTTCAGACTGGATAGTGCTACGACCAATCAGAGCAATATTGGCAAAACAGCAAATATGTCCTTGTTTAAAACTAATGACTTGAGTACCTTTTTCTTCTTAACTGAAGAAAAGCCCAAGTCGAACTCTTCCATAGTTGATACCAAAGCCGATTCAGACGACTGCTATTTCTTGGCCACTTAGTTGATTTGCACAGTCACAGCTCTGTCATTATCGTGCTAAGCCTGCACGACGGCTCTCTACAAAGATAGAGTGTTGCGACTGGTCTTACCAAGCCTGTGTAATATCTGTATTGTAACAACTAGGAGGTTTGTCCGTCACCGCTAGCTAAAAATTTAGTTCAGTTAAAAAAAAAACTTTTTTCCTTGCTATCAGTATGACTATACTGTTTTCCCCGTGAAACATTGAGCCCGGTGTGATTTTTTCAAGACTACACCCATGCTGCACATATGCACAGTATACACTTGTGTCCTAACATGGCCCTGAATCTTTGCTTCGAATTAGCAACAAACATGTTTGGCTGGCCAGTCAACGAGGAAGCAAACGTATGCAATTGAGGCATTCCAGACACTTTGCAAGTGCAAGTGAGATGATGTCCCCCAACACTGTGGGTCATTTTTACAGTCATAATATTTTATTTCAGTGAGATTTTCAACTTCCCTCTTTTTTGCTTTTAACTGCTACAACTAAAAGTTTATTTGCTTATATAGACCTATATGTTGTAATCCTAGTGTAATCCTAATGATGCTACTCTTCCTTTGTAAAGGATCACACTCACTTTGGACGTATGCAACCTTAATAGCAGGAGACACTCCATTCCCTGAATTCAGTGCCGTATTATTGCCGGACAATGACATTCAACTGGGTTATTATGATTCTGATGGGAAGAACTTTGTATTCCATGAGACAAAGCATTGGAGCATTACATTGATGATGATGATCATAAAGATGCAACCAAGATATGTGAATTAATGTATAACATCATGAGGATGCGAGTAGCCTTTTTTAAACGCCAATACAACCTGACAAGTGGTAAGCTCTGAACCTTGATTGGAGAAGACAGAAAAAGCATTTGAATATAGAAAGGAACTGAGCTGTTTATTTAGAAAAGATATTTGGCATTTGTACCACTATCTCTAATTCTTTGTTAATGTGTTATCTTGTATGTGGCTTTTAAAACCATAAGCATATTCAACATTTTCAGGAATCCATGTTGAACAGAGACACTTTAGATGTGAGCTACTTGAAGATGATGTTCCTGGAAAAATAATGACTAAGACAGCCTTTGATGGAGTGAATAGAGATGAAACACACTTTTAAATTTTAAAAGTCATGTGTATATTAGATACACATCTTCATAGATTTCTCCATCAATTCCAATGTAGATGGCCTGGATTGGCAGTTCCAGATAAAAACATATTAAAGAATATCTATGCCTACATGTTTCACCCCATATGCATAAGAGCACTACAGAAATGCTTCAATATTAGCAAAACACAACCAGCAAAAAAAAAAACATCAAATGTTTCATTCAATGTGATCCATTATGACACCCTGCAGTTATTGACATTATTACCTATGTTATGGATGTGGTATCACATGTGTTATCAGCTAAAGCAACCTTACAAAGATGGCAGTGTTTAACACAGATCAATCACAACAAAAATGTTGATATCTTTTTTAAATCAGTGACACCAAGCGTAAGTTTCTTCCAGAGGACACTATCAAATTCTGGAGGAGCCAAAATGACATGCTTGGGCACTGGATTCTATCCTCGTGACATCCACCTGACCCTTTTCAGAAATGGCCAGCCTGTGTCTGACCACCAGATCACTTGCGGGGGGGGCTGCTACCTAATGGAGATGGAACTTATCAGATGAGGAAGAGTCTGGAAGTCAGCGCAGAGGAATCGTAGCGTAGAAAAATACACACAACTACAGGTGTATAGTCGATCACCCCAGTCTAGACAACAGTCTGGAAACCAGTGTAGTGTGTAGTGTATCTAACTTAATTCAACTTAATGTGTAGTGTCCCTATCCCACCCCCCAAAAAACAAAATGTAAATGTTTGAGTTATAGGTTGTTATAGGCAAAGGAAGTTTATATATCCTCAAATTCTTCACAGTCATGTGAACATCACACGTATAAAGGTACATTTAAAGGGACACACCACCTTTTGGGGAAATATACTGATTTTCCACCTCCCCTTGAGTTAAACTGTTGAGTTTTACCTTTCTCCTGTTCATCCAGCTATTCTCGCAGTCTGACAGCAGAGCTTTTGTTTCCATTATGATAGCAATGATAGCATCTCGCCTGTTAGCATCTTGCTCAAAAGTGGCTGAAAATTTATTTTTCCTATTTAAAACTTCTCCTTTAAAACTCCTTTGTAATTACAAAGTGTATTAAGACCGGTGGAAAATTAAACGTGGCGTTTTGCTAAGTCAATAAGACATGGAACTATACTCACATTCTGGCGTAATAATCAAGAAAATTTGCCACCACATCTGAAAAGTGTCCCTCCATGTCTCCAGCTCAAGTAGTGCAAGCCACTGATCTCATGGTAGGATTCAATGTTCCTTAATTATTACAGTAAAATGAGAATAAATTTTCATTTTATATATAGCTATATATATATATAGCTATCTGTTGTCCGTGGACTGGTGTTAAAAGGTATATATATTTTTTTTTTTTTTTTTTTTTTCATTTATATATATGTTTACCTTTTAACACCAGTCCACGGACAACAGATAGCTATTTTGGGTAGTTCTGGGACATTATATTTTATATTTAGCTATTAATGTGCATTTTCTATTGAATTAAATAAATAAATAAATCAAAACCTTTCCAGCTAAAAACTAAAACTAAAACTAAACTGTGAATTTGCCTAACTTTTATCAGTCTGGCCACTGGATAGCAGTATATAGCAGTAGGCATATTTTGGTCAGCAGAATATCCTGTTTTTCATTTTAAACTGTTAACTTGCAAAATGTTGCCTAACTTGTATCAGTCTGGCCACTGGATGACAGTATATGGCAGTTTGCACATTTTGGTCAACAAAAATATTCTGTCTTTTATTTATGTTGTCATGTTCATTAGTATGCTGGTGGTGTCCATTCTGATTTATTTTTATTTTCAAGTAGCCTATTCAGTTCTCACTTTTTACTTTGTTCTTTTTTTCTTATTTTAAACCATGATCTGTGCACTCATTTCAAACACAGTAATTCTAGTCAGATATTAGAGCTATCCTGCATCTGAAACACACTGTACACAGGGCAAGGTGTCCAGTTAGTGCAGTCCATCCACCCACAAACATCTACAGCAGCACACATAGGCTCTAATTTAAATGACGTTTTCAACACAAAATACTGATAACCCGCAGGTCCAGTACCACCTGCCATGACATCACTCCACTTCACCGTTGGCATCCCAGGACCACAACCAAACAAGCCAAACATGCTTATATTCTTAACATGATTGCAGGAAATCTAAATGGGTAAAATAATGGACAGTTTAACTGAATTTCAGTTATTGTGTGGCATAATGTAGGTAAGAGAATTGACCTTATCCCCTGAGGGAGGGAGGACTTATCAGCCCATACTACTGTTCCTCAAAATCACCATGAGGGACAAGAACATTTGGTACAACATAGACTGAGTTTGCAAACCAGCAAGTAACACTAACTGAAAGGGGCAAAGAAAAATGAAATCTACCAAATTAGTCTGCCAAATTTTCTCAGTCCTCTTCCAACCAACAGCACATGGCAAGCTTGAGCAACTGGGATGTGAGTTGATTCACGCCGGCCCTTTCCTTTAAGTGTGATAGGGCACAATATATTTGACAATTTTGGCAGTTTTAACGATAGTATAACAATTTGGCAGATATATTGATATTGATATATTGATAATAAAACATGAAAATGGTTGAATCACCCTTCAGGAATTTCATCCTGATGTACTAATGGGATATTGATATATTGTTTAAAGTGGGCTAACCCATAAACAATGATTTTAATATCTGAACGTCTACTTTAATCATTTATACATGCATATTTGTAAGGTAGTAGTCAAACAAGTGGCATCTTAGTATGCTTTGTGGAAGTCTGCCCTCAAATAAAACTCAAAGCAAAAAGGTTTGAAAATTAAACTTGTATATTTTCTTTTTATTTACAAATGTCAAATGAAATATCAATTGCATTTAGAAATATACCAGACAGAGCTCTTTTGTTTTCAAAACAAATAAAAAAACGTATTAGATTAGATGTATTTTTCACTATTGCAAGCCCCTGCAATTAATTATGTTACAACAATCAAAAACAAACAAAAAATACAAAATTACAAAAAATACAAAACCAACTCTTCGATATGGAAACCAATTACAGCTTGTCTATCAACTTGGTCAGAAGGGACTGAATGGACTTGAGTTGCACCATGGTTTCCCTATGACGCCTCTGATTGGCCTCCTCTGCCTCTCGGAGGAACTGCAGGAGGTCGTCCTCCTCTCGTCTGCGTTTACGAGGCGAGCGCATCGGCGTTTCAAGGCCTAGAGAGTAGTCCTCATCCTCATCATTAGCGGGTGCTCTCACCCTCACTCTTCTACGACATAGTCGAGACACAGACATAGGCTTTAGCATCCGTGACCTCTGACCTGCACGGGGCACGCCCGTGGAAAGGGGCAGATTGTGTTGCTCTGCCATAAGAGCATCCATCTCAGAATAAAAATGGAAGCGTGTGCTGTCTGTCCCTTTGACTAATATGTTTTCTCTAACCCTTGTGTACGCTTCAATAAGAGTCAACCACTTCCGCGCCACCCTCTGAGGGTTGAAGCACTTTCTGAAATGTGCAGCCATCTTCTCCGCTGTGTCTTTCCACAGTTCTTTCTTACCACCTCTGAAAGCTTTAAGTCGTCTATTCAGCTCTTTCAGTGTTTTTGGTGGACCGTCGCCCTCGTTTTCAATGAGCTGTCGCATGAGGTCGATTAGAAACAGTGTCTGATCTCTGGTGAAACTCTCATTTTCTTCCATCGGCACAAATGAGTCTGATTGGCTGAATGATGGCCTTGGTGATTCTGATTGGCTGCATGTGGAATCAACACTCTCCAGGTTTAAAGCAGCATCCAAAGTCTCCTGACAGCTGCCTAAAGACACATGAAAAGAACAGGTCAGCATGCACAAGTAGCACAACAGCCTCTCAATAACATTATGACTAGCTTCAGACTATTATTATGAAACATTTAGTATTGAACCTGTTTTTGGAGGGTTGTCATTGAGCTCTGCAGCATCGCTGCGACTAGCTTTTTGTGCATCAGTCTCGGGCCTGGCCTCCTCTTGGGCATCTGTTGTCACAACAGACAGC
The DNA here is from genome assembly GCA_015244755.2 of Tenualosa ilisha. Taxonomy (NCBI): domain Eukaryota; kingdom Metazoa; phylum Chordata; class Actinopteri; order Clupeiformes; family Clupeidae; genus Tenualosa; species Tenualosa ilisha. Next base: position 579,246 of record PYXC01002330.1, on the reverse strand, counting down.
ACATCGTCAGGTCGCTTGTCAAAAAGCTCGTCCATCTCTGAGTAAAACCTGAAGCGCATGCTGTTTTTCTGCCCTGTGATTCTGTCGCGATCGCAGACGTTTTTGTATCCTTGCACAAGACTGGACCACTTCTTGGCTATCTTGTCAGGATAGAAGTATTCCATGAACTGGCCGCTGAGCTGCTTGGACGCATCTTCCCACAGCCGTTTCTTATTGGCCATGGCAGATTTGAGACGCTCGTCCAGCTCCTCTAGGGTTTTTGGGAGACCCTCACCCTCAGTGATGATGTGCTGCCGCATCAGGTCAATCAAAAACAATATGTGCTCCCTGCTGAAGCCTTCATTTTCTTGTATTTGCACAACCGGGGCTGCTGGAACAAACTGGGGACTGTGCATACCCCTGTAAGGACTGAAGGAAGGTTTGTATGCAGTTTTTGAGAATGCTTTGAAACTGCTTAAAGAAATTTGTGGCTTTGGTACGCGCATCCCTCGCACCTCTGGTGTCACAACAACAGGATAGACCTCATCATGTTGCTCGCACACAATATTTCCCAAGATGTCATCCATCTCTGAGTAAAACTGAAAGCGGGTGCTGTCTTTACCAGCACTGATCAATCCTCTCGCCTTTGTGTATCCATCCACAAGAGTGTACCATTTCCTGGCCACCCTCTGAGGTTGAAACGACTCCATGAAATGGCTGCTCAACTGTTCTGCAGCGTCTTCCCACATGACTTTCCTTGATCCCATGGCGGACTTAAGTCGAGAGTTCAGTTCATACAGTGTTTTCGGGAAGCCTTGGCCTTCATTCAGGAGGTGGTGCCGGATCAGGTCAATCAAAAACACTGTCTGCTCCCTATTGAAGGACTCGTTTTGAGGCATGGGCACAGGTGGTTCAGGTCCATTCTCCTGACTACAGCCTAGAACACACATGAAAATTAAGGTTAGCATGCCCAGCAATGATAACATTGACACTATTTTTGTTTATTATGCTCACATTATGTCACCTAACCTGTTGGATGGAATTCTCCATCCTCAACCTGGCCTGCCATGATTGTGCCACTTCTTTTTTTTATTATTTTTCTTTTTTTCAATGGAATGTAGTAGAGTCTGCTGCCGTCTGATATAAGGAAATGTACCCCTGAGGAAACACACAAACACCTTTTCAACATCCTACACAACGCTGCATTCATGCACTTTTCTAAATTCTATATTTAAAAGCTAATGTTAGTCACACACACCATGCATAAACACAGTAACATACAACAACACCAACATAAACACACAGTGTTTTACAATAATTCAGCAATGTTTAAGGGGCACTTCATCTGATTTCACAATAAATCGTGTTTTCCACTTTCAACAAACGTAAGCATTTCCTCGCGGGATTGGGAAGTCGGGTTTGAGGCAGCTAGCCTATTAGCAATACTAGTTGGTAACAATGGAGTACACGCCAAATTATACACGTAGCAGCATAACAACAACCAGTTGTTGACGTGGGACTGTACTCCGCATGACTGATTTTATCACATATAAAACAGGAGTAAAATCGGACACTAAAACAGTAATTTATTTCATTATTCCCTTACCGTTCGAGGTCGGTCGGGGTCGGACTTCCCGATTTTCGGCTTCCGACCATTGCTTCCGATTTCAATAGGTGTTCCGGATGAACCTTCCGACTGGGAACGCTGCTGCTTGTAAATTACTAGTTCCCAACTGCAATTTTGTCTCAAGACTGTGCTTCAGTTTACAATATTTTTACGTTTAGAGAACATAAGCTGCTAGGTACCTTTACTCTGACAAACTGGAAAATAACTTTACTTATTAAAAGCCACACGCAAGATACCATTGAAGCAGGGGGGCGGGACGTGTCTGTCGTGCTGAAGTCACATGGTTCAACAAAACACGACTGAGAACAAAATCGACAACAAAGTTGATGTTGTCCCTTACTAAAATGCCTGACCTCTAACTGTGGCTGATGAGACAATTGGGGATCTTATTAGTACTTTTCCTTAAAAACAATTATTTCAGTCGGAGTGGATCTTTTTCAAACATTTTATTTGTTTTGCCAAATCGGAAAAGGCTTGACAGTTTGTGTGGGGTTACTATGGGAACCATACATGCTGGGCATGCGTTTCGGAGATATTTTTCTTCCACAAGTGAGTACTGGTTGCTGTCACAAAATAGTGCAGTGTACAGCACGATGAATAAAAACTGTTGACTTCATGCTGACATTGTGAGTGTAAAGTTGAGGCTTTCGAGAGCAACGTTTGTTGTCAAAAAGTGTCGCTATGCAATGCTAACGACGTTAGTGTCCATGTCCAGAATATTAGAGTTGACCAGAGTTAAACAGGAAACAAGAACATATTAACTTATCTATACCATTGTAATAACCACAGCAAACATTGTAACTATTGACAACAGTCTAACAGAGTTCGGAAACTGCATAGTCGATACACCTGCCTGCTCCTCGATTGCTTGCTGTTAGCTGCTCAGTTGTACGTTAATTCCTAAAGCCAATTAGCCTCACTATTGCTCTCCGCGTTGTTTTACTCATTACCCGTTCAGGTGTTAGTGTTGCTAAATCTGGCAACAGGAGGTAAACATTTGCATACTCAGATCATTTTAATAATATTAAAATAATATTTCCACCTTCTTTGCTATTTCAAGGTGAAATGCCATAAAACAACATGACAACATCAAAGGTACCCGTGAAGGTCTCACCGCGGAGGGCAGGTAGCCTTCCTCACTCCCGCACATATGGGTCTCCCAGTGTTCCCGACCTGACAGGAGGCGAGAGAGAACATTCTCTCCAAGGCACAACACTCTGTGAGGGTGGAGAGCACTGGCCAGGTTTGTCATGGAGAATCACTATGTATGCCATATTTCTGTAACTGTTTAGGTTACATTATATTTTATATCTTTATATTAATGCAGCTGACGGGAGGGTGATTGGTGTACGCTACATCACTGAGGACCTGATAAGGAGGACGACCAAACAAGATGACCTCTCCTCTATTCAGACTATCAACTTCTGTGGGAGAAAATGTGACAAAAAAATTAAAGTGAGATGACCCTTTTAGCTTAACCCTACCACACACACACACATACACACACACATGCATACTTGTGTAATGGGATTAGTCTGATCTCCTTTGATTATGTTCTGCGTTGTGTTTGCACATGTCAGTGGATTTGTGTGTTTATGTGTGTGTATGTGTGCTTGTTTTCCCTCTCAGTACATTGAGAATCTGGAGAGGTGTGAGAAATTGCAGGTGCTTAATCTCAGTTACAACGTCATACAGCAGATGGAGAAGCTGGACAAGCTGCGCAGACTCAGGGAGCTGGACCTGTCACACAACAGAATACGGTACCATCCTCTCCCACTACAGAAAATCATACACTCCTTCCCACTACAGAACATGATCTTCCACAACAGTGCATCATAAACTTTCTCCCACAAAAATCTACATTGAACCTTGCTCACTCCTATATCAAATCTGATTACAGTACACCCCTGCCTCACAAAAGAATACAGTAGGACTCTGTCACACAACACAAATGCAGCCTCTTTTCCTGCAGCAGAATGCAATAAGCTGTACGTTATATTCAACTACAGGAAGCTTGAGGGCCTTCAGAACATGGGGAGTCTACAGTTGCTGAATCTGTCCTATAACCTCATTGAGAGCATCCCCTTGTGGCTGCCCAAGAAACTGCACTCCCTTACAACACTCAATCTGCAGGACAACAGCATCTTCTCGGTGAGCAGCTGGCCATGCTAATTGAATAAAGTGCATATAGTGTTGGTATGGGTGCGTATGCATATATGTGTGTGTCTTGTGTTTCAAGGTGTTTGGGGCTTTTGTGTGTTTGTGTTTTGTACATGAATGTGTTTTTTGGGCTGGTGTGTGTGTGTGTGTGTGTGTGTCTGTTTGTGTGTGCACATGTGTGTGTCTCAGCTGCATGAGCTGTGTAGGCTGAAGTCCCTCCTGAGTCTGAGTGAGCTGAGGGTGTGTGGGAACCCCCTGAGCCAACTGCCTCACCACCGTCCTCTCCTCATCTACCACCTGGGGGCGCTACAGCTCCTCAACTCACAGGCCGTGAGCCAACAGGAGAGGGATGAAGCTCATCAGCGCTTCCACAAGGGTATGCATGGAAACACACATACTCACATACACCGTGCACACACATGCACACACACACACACACACAACAAATAACAACAGAATGACATCACACATGCCACACACACACAACACACACACACTCACACTCACTCACTCAGAAACTGAGAGCAAACAGGAGAGGGTAGAGATGGTCTCCAGTGTGCGTATACACACGTCCATATACACACTGACAAACATTAACAGTCAGCGTGTGTGTGTGTGTGTGTGTGTGTGTGTGTGTGTGTGTGTGTGTGTGTGTGTTTGTGTGTGTGTGTGTGTGTAGAGGAGGTGACCCGTCTGGAGCAGGAGCTGGGGCAGCGGAATGAGGAGGTGAGAGATCTGCAGAGGGAGCTTGAGGCTGTAGTTGCAGAGTTACACCAGCAGGAGGAGCTCTACCACAACCTCCAGCAGCATAACCAGCAGCAACAGCAGCAGCAGCAGGAGTTGCAAACAGAGCTGGACACCAAATCTGACCTGGTAGGAACACACCAAGCACATCTCTCTCTCTCTCTCGCTCTCTCTCTCTTTCTCTCTCTCTCTCTCTCTCTTTCTTTCTGTATGTGTGTATGTACCAAGTTCATGTGTTCGTGTGTGTGTGAGAGACTTTCATGAGGCTTGGTTTGCTGTCTCAGGCCTTCTTCCTTGCCTCTCAGTTTGATTACCTTGTGTTTGACATCCTTTCTTTTGCTACCTGTCCATTGTATCGGGTCTCTTTTTCACCTTTTCATCTTCTTCTTGCCTCTCTCTCAGACTTCTGAGTCTGATACGCTTCTGGATTCTGTTTCTCAGGTACTCAGACTCCCATAATCCACCTGTGTCTAGTACTCAGACTCCCATAATCCACCTGTGTCTAGTACTCAGACTCCCACTATCTCACCCATATCCCATAGTGTGTTTTTCTCTGTATGTCCCAGATTAGCCTTTGTGTTTACGTATACTGAATGTGTGTGTGTGTTTATGTATATTGGATGTGTGTGTGTGTTCAATGTGTATATGTACAGTAAATTCATTGTCTATATGTCTATCCATATGTTGCAGATATTCTCATAATTGACCTGATGGTCTTGTGAAACCCACATGGCTTGTTTGTACACCCCAACCCATCTCTCTGTCCCTTTCACAGCCTGTCTGCTCTCTGCTGTTAATAAAGACTAGCAAAGCCCACATATAAATGTGAGAAAAAAACAAACTAAAAACTAGTAATAGCCCCCCCCCACTTTTAAAAACCAATGTGAACAGAGGACCTTCCGTGATTTACGACACCAGATATGAGAGTATTGGCATGTCTTGTAAAATGAATTTGATGTACGCGAACACAACGCACCCGGCGTAGCTCTGGTGTTCGCTGACCTACGTATCTCTCTGTGTGTGTGTCCCTCAGCTCAGGCAGAAGACAGCAGAGCTGACGTATCTCTCTGTGTGTCTGTCTGTCCCTCAGCTCTGGCAGAAGACAGCTGAGCTGACATATCTCTCTGTGTGTCTGTCCTTTAGCTCTGGCAGAAGACAGCTGAGCTGATGTGTCTCTCTGTGTGTGTGTCCCTTAGCTCAGGCAGAAGACAGCAGAGCTAACGTGGGCCTGCCAGAAGCACTATGAGCTGGAGCAGGAGCTCGCCTTCCTCAAGATAGACGCCAAGTTTGAGCCGCTGCCCTTCATCCCAGCACAGGTGAGTGATTCAGGGGTGACCCAGGAGAGTGTTTGATTCAGGTGACTCGGGGGTGGCCCAAGAGAGCGTTTGATTCAGGTGATTCAGGAGTGGCCCAGGAGAGTATTTGATTCAGGTGATTCAGGAGTGGCCCAGGAGAGTGATTGATTCAGATGATTCAGGAGTGGCCCAGGAGAGTGATTGATTCAGGTGACTCGGGGGTGGCCCAGGAGAGCGTTTGATTCAGGTGACTCAGGGGATGCTGTGAGTGGCATCGACACGTAGACAGTCTATGCATTAGGGCTGTAACGACTGGTCGATGACGTCGACAACGTCGACAATGAAATTTTGTAAACGCGAAATAGCCTTGACCCAGAACACATAGATAGGCTTACTACACATGCTTACTTTCATGCACTGCATGTAGCCATCATTTTAATTTATTTCTTACTAGACATGCATACTACACATGCTACCTTCCTGCACTGCAATTAACCATCAGTTTAATTCATTTCCTACTTGAAATGTTCATTTTGTTTACCTATAGCCTCATTTAACCAAACAAGAACAGGACTCAAAAAACATAAATGTTTCTTTAAGTTATTCCTCAGTTTTTTCAATCTTTCTTAAGAATTTACATGGCCAGTAAGGCTGTTTGTGGTTCACAAGTTGTTGTGACGTGAAGTTCTTACTCAGTGTTTCCATTGCCCCATGCTGCCACAGAGGATGATGCCTTGTGTTACTAGACAGACTCTTGCACTGTTTTCTGATATGAAATAATTTTATGACTTTGAGCTAAATACTGTTTGGTGTATTACAATACATGAATGTATTGAAATACACCAGAGTAAGCTTTTAAGTTTCAATTGTCATTCTTTTCATTGTTTACTAATAGACTTTATGTTGAGGGATGAAGGTTTGAGCAAGTTAGGTCAGGGCAGAAAAAAATCATTGACTAATCGTCTAATCGAAAAAATTCGATTACAGATTAGTCGTCTACTAAAATAATTGTTAGTTGCAGCCCTACTCTGCACTTTTCAAAGTTAAATGGTCTGACTGGTCATATTTTACTTCAGTATTAAATGCTGTGGAGGAGTATTATGTGTATAAACAATATAATCCCTTTCCTCAACCTGTCTGCTTTATATACTGTGTTCATTTGGCCTCACCTGTTGTAATGCAGTGCATTTCAGTCTGCCTGTTCCTAAATACTCTGTTACTATAACCTGGCCAGGACACAGATCCTGACAGCGGTCTGAGTGAGAGCCCCTACATTGGGAAAGCTCGACACCAGAGGAGGCCTGTTGCCATGGACGAGCCTGATGCGGACGAGCAGCAAGGCCCTGGCTGGTAGGGTTGTCTCAGTGAGGTCGGCTAACCCTGGAGACACGTCTGGATGTGCTGAGGATACAGGTGAAGTCGGATGCAAGCGTGACGCATGTGAAACAAAGTTAGCTGTTATGGTGGCTCAGATGCAGAGCTTGTCAGTCTCAAATACTAGTGCTCAATATCAGTGCTGCTTGTCTTTACAGTTTGTTCTGTTTGTGTTTGTATGTGTGTGTGTGTCTGTCTTTCTGTGTGTTTGTGTATGTGTGTGTATGTGTCTGTCTTTCTGTGTGTGTGTGTGTGTGTGCATGCGTGTGTGTTGTTAGAAGAGGAGCGAGTGCGGCTGCTACAGGTGGAGATAAAGCGTCTTGAGCAGCAGATCGTCTCAGCCAATCAGGAGCTCCAAGGCCTGAAGGAGACAGCCACTCAGAAACGGGTGAGAAGGATCCCTTCACACCAGCATCAGCACACTAAAATAGGAAGTAGAGTTCACTTTTGCACACACACACACACACACACACACACACATACACTCACACACACACAAACACACACGATGCTCTGCTTTTTGCTCTTGATGAAGATGTCTGCACTATAATACTGCTGGAAGTTGTTCCATGGGTCTGAACTTAAGCGTGTGTGTGTGTTTACTTTATGCATCTGTGTGTGTGTGTGTGTGTGTGTGTGTGTGCGTGTGAGTGACAGGTGTGTGAGGCAGAGAGGGAGCGTATGCGACAGCAACTCCTGGTGAAGCTGCAGGAGCTAAAGGAGGACCAGGCTGAGGTGCAGAGTCTGGAGACACAGCTGGACACACACGCCACTCAGATGAGCCGCGCCCGGAGCCAACTAGACATACTCAACGACCAGATACACAGACTAGAGCCCTCAGAGCCCAAACACGTCAGTAATGTACACACACACACACACACACACACACACACACACGTTTTACAACCATGCACCTGACATCTGAACATATATTTTTTGTTTGTCCATCAATGTGTGTGTAATCTTTGGGGTGAGATCCTATGAAGCTGAAGTGTGACATTTGACACTCTAATGGTATAAACCTGCCTCTAAAGACAAGCCTAACCCACTGACTGAGTCATGCTGCAACATTGTCATCCAGAAGTGGTCACCTTTAATGGGTTAACGCCATAAGGGGTACGCTTAAGGTCTCGCAGAATTTCGCCACTACAGTTCCAGTTACAGAACGGATTGAAAAACAAAAGCAGAGCGGAGTTTCCCACCAATGAAAGTTTTCATTTGCAAAGTTGTTAAAAACAGTTTTAGATTGTTTTAGATTTATATTAATAGGTCGTTTGGCATTGTTACTAGGCAACCCAGAAAAGTGCGAGATTTGGTCATTATTTCCAGCCGTGTCTGTATCCTCAAATGACAACCCATCTAATGCTGCTTTCACCCATCTAATGCTGCTTTCACCCATCTAATGCCTGCCTTCACCCATCTAATGCTGCCTTCACCCATCTAATGCCTGCTTTCATGGTGTCCACACCTGTGACTTCAAATGTGATCCTCACTGGAATGCTCTAGTGTTGAACCCCTGTTTGCTCAGATCTGGGTCAATATAAAAAAAATGCACATTCAGAATTTTTCATTTTGGGTGTTTCTTAGTTTGAATTTTGCAGTAAAATGCAAAAACACAGTGTAGTCCTCAAAATGTGCAATGACATTACTATTCATTTTCATTAATTGCAAACTAGATATTACTTATTAAAGTGAGTTGAATGTTATCTCCTGTGGACAGATTTGATTCAGCCGTGTACCACAGCAGTAGTCTAGGAGCAGATAGCACAGATATGGAATGTCTCCATGGTTACATAGAACAACATGCATGCAGCCTTATCCCATAGGAACATCCAGGGCAGAGATTAAACCAGAGGCAGATGTGTTTGTGTATGTGTGTATGTGTGTGTGTGTGAGAGAGAGAGAGAGCGAGAGAGTCTATCAGCAACAGGTTGTAAAAACAGCACTTTGTCTTTAAGTGCTTTGAGCCTGCCCCTTTGGGAGTAGGGAAACTCCTGGAACGCCGCCCCTTTCCCCTACATAGCACTGGAGTGACGTCAATGGAGCAGCGCTGTAATTGGTGGAGGGGAAGGTTTCCTGTGTTGATTCAAAGAGAGGGGGAGAGCAGTGGAAATGGGAGGGAGTGGAGAGTAGCGGAGAGAGTGAGAGGAAGGGGGCAAGAAAGAGGGAGTGGGAGAGAGACAGAAGAAGAAGAAGAAAGTGGGAAGAGGGTAGGGGATAGAAAGAGAAGAAGAGAGAGAAGTGAAGGGTGTTGAGGAAGTAATGACCCTGTGTGTCCATGGGGTTGTCCTGTGTGCTGTAGATTGGACACTGGAGGAAACCCAGCCTGGGCTCTCGGGCAGATGGACAGACAGAGAGAGACTGTGAGGAGGAGAAATGAATGCTGATGTAGGCAGTTTCTCCCCTGATGGGAGGCTGTGAGTACCCCCCCAGCAGAGTGTGTGTTTGTGTGTTTGCAGGGGAGGGGGTAAGGGCATGTCTCTGGTGCCAGGACATGTCAGTAGGCTGTTAACTCTCTGTCAGACTCTAGACATGTTTGACAAGCGCATCATATAAGTAGTTTTCAATGTGAAGGGCTTGCTGTTTCAGCAGTGCTACAGTGAACATTGTTTGGATGCTTCAGCTAAGTTAAAATAACAGACCGACAACTACTTCAGCTTCAGAGACTTCATACATGACAGGTATGCTTGACTTTATGATGGATTTGCTGTAAAGTAGATTGAGCTTCTGGGTTTATTTTACTTTAGGGAGAATATTTGTCTTATCTGTGTCCTAAATATAGATGTGTGCCGCATAACACGTCCTCTCATCCAGAGAGAATGTGTTGCTGTTGGTTTGATGGCCGTTCAATGTGTTTAGAGGGAAGAGCAGAACTTTTGATTGCGTGACTGTTTTGAAAGTAGAACGTATGAAGAGTGTAATGTATGTAACAGTGTAGTGTGTGTCTGTGAATGGTTAGGATGTTGTGTGTGTCTGTGTGTTTTGTGTGGACATTGTGGTTATGTTGTTGTTTGTGTCTGTTAGTGAGTAGGGGGTTTTGTGTGTGTGTGTGTGTTTGTCGGCGAGTGTGTTGCCCTGCTCTGAGTGTGTGACTTGTGTGTTCTGAGGCGGGTGGGTAAAGAGGAACCTAACAGGCTGAGAATATTACGCCACTTCTGAGGAACGCTGACACACGCCTCCCCCTCCTCAGACGGAACTATGGATAACCTCTCACAGATCTGGCCTCATAGAGTAGCCTACTGGTCTTCACGTTCACATTTCACATTTCACATGCAGCTGTTTACTGTGTTGCTGACATTTGTTTGCACTGTAAGATTAACAGGAAGCGTTGCAGGTAGTTTGTAAGACCTTATACAACTTCATACTGAATTACAGAGTGGTGGTAGCGTAGTGGTTAAGGAACCTGGCTAGCGTGTAAGTAGCTGAGAAGTTGTGGTTCGAATCCCGGCTGCACCGTTGTGCCTTGAGCAGCACTTAACCTAAGTTGCTCTAGGGAGACTGCCTGAACAATTGATAGTTGATGATTGTAAGTCGCTTTGGATAAAGCGTCTGCTAAATGCATAAATGTAAATGTAAATTACACTGTTATACAGCTTCATACTGTATGCGTAGTCTAATTACAGTATGTGGGTACGCTGCTTTATTGAAAAGTGCAGTAGGTCACACACAGCAGGCGGTCACACACAGCAGCTCTACCTGCTGAAGTTCATGTTCCTCTCTGAGTGTGAGTATGAACCAGCCAGAGTGAGATCCTTATTGTAGCTGGTGTGAACAGGAGCCGTTTCTGAGTGTCAGCAGAAGCACAGGCCAAATCTCATTGCCAGTGTTATATATTGCATTATTATCCAAGGTTAATTGGACACTACTTCGTCAACCTGGTGTGTGTGTGTCTGTTTGTGTGTACACATGCTGGTGCTGTAACAAGCTGTGTATTTGTGTGGGTGTGCATGACTGTGAAATGAGTCGGCTCAAATTGAGATGTTCTGTGTATCTGTGCACTCGGGACCATTAAAATGCTCGGGTGTGCTGTCAGTTCTGAAATGTGTGTGTGTGTGTGTGTGCAGGAGCATCTGAAGGCCCAGGTGTCTCGCCAGAAGCAGCTGCTGGACATCATGAGTCAGCGTCACCAGGAGCTGGAGGCCCGACTGGACTACATGATCACACGCATCGCCACGGAGACACAGGAGATCAAGGACCTGGAGCAGCAGCTCACCGATGGTGAGGGAGATGGGGTTGGAAGATAGAGAGATAGAGAGAGATTTAAGATTCAGATAGAAAGATGAATAGATTACTTAATTCAATAGCTCAACCATCCCAAAGAAATGTTTTGTTTAAGTGTTATACTGATGGTATGCGCTGAGGTAGTTTTGTTTAAGTGGTATACTGATGGTATGCGCTGAGGTAGTTTTGTTTAAGTGGTATACTGATGGTATGCGCTGAGGTAGTTTTGTGTGTGTCTGTGATTAGTCTAGACTTGGACAGAAGGTTGGTTCAGTGAAACATAAACAGTGCAGTGCTTTAGATGCTGCGCAGTATAAAACAATGCCCCCTTTGTGTCTGGCCTGTGCTCTCCGTGGGGGCACCGTGTGTGAGTGTGTGTCTGTGTATGCGTGCGTGTTTGTGTGTGTGCGTGTGTTTGTGTGTGTGTGTGTGTGAGTGTGTGTGCGTGTGTGTGTGCGTGTGTGTGTGTATGTGACCGCTGATGTGTCTGCTGGTTTAGGCTGGAGCCAGAGTGGCTCCTACTCAGATTGTTCCGGAATGCTCTGATGTGTGTGAAACTAGAGGACTGTAGCCCTGCAGGGGAGATCTCCACACACACAGGCTTGCATAGAACCCTGTCCCTGATACAGGGTTTGTACGAGTGCTTGAAATCTTGGAATTGCTTGGAATTTGATGTTGTGTTTTCAAGGTTTGAAAAGTGCTTGGATTTTGGCCACAATACTTGAAAATGATTGAAACTGTAAATGCATTTGTTTATTAAATGGAGATAAAAAATGAAGTTCCTAAAAATGAAAGCTGCTCCGCGTGGCTTGACATTTGTGCTACTGCATTAGTGACTGGGTAACCCCAACCCTTGTGCTTGTAGTAGATTTATACAGTGGCTAAATAGCCAATGACAATGAGTGTAGGACGTTTCAACAATACACAATAAACAAACAGGTAGGCCCATGTGATTTTTTACAGAGCAGTTTTTAACATAACTGAATGTAAGTGGCAACGTTGACACAGCCCTTTCCATGACAGCCTACGCCTAAAGCACCCCTTCCTCGTCAGGAAAGTAGCGTGAGCAAGGTGTGACACAGAATCTAAATTGATATCACTGGGTCAGCATCAGGTCAGGTAGTGCAGCTGTAGCCTATTTGCACTTCCATCTTGCTCTTAGTTAATCACCATTAATATTATGTCCGTACTGGAGAAAGAATAAAGTGATTGTTGCAGCATGTCCTACTTATATGTTACGTCTTTTGAAAAATCACCTTGAATGTTCTTGAAAAGTGCTTGAATCTGACATTGAATAAGGTGTGCAAACCCTGTTGCTATGATAACAGGACAGACGGTCGGATCTGGCACGGATACGGCCCTGATCTGGCATAGATGCAACTGAGCTCTGGGACTCAGGGGTGAATCAGTGCTGTAAAAACATGAGTGGTGTGGGGGTTGTTTTGTTGGTAGAATGTTGGCCTGTGAAAGTATGTCATGGCATAGCTATGCGTGCGTTTGTGTGTGTGTGTGTGTGTGTGTGTGTATGTGTGTGTATGCACACTTCTCTATTGTTTGTCTCTTGTTTGTGTTCAAATTAGATGCTGGTATATGAGGATATCATTGCTGGCTTACAGTAGTCTGATGAAGGCTGATGATGGTGATGTATATTTGTGTGTTTGTGTGGGCACTTCTGGTGGCTATCTCTATGTACGCGTGTGTGTGTGTGTGTGTGTGTGTGTGTGTGTGTGTGTGTGTGTGTGCGTGTGCATGCATGTGTGTGTGTTTCTCTTTGTTGCTGTTTCTATACATAAGTATATGTATGTGTGTGTCTGTGTGTGATACTTTTGTGTGTGTGTGTGTGTGTGTGTGTGTGTGTGTGTGTGTTCAGGTCAGATCCTGGCGAATGAGGCTCTGAAGCGGGAGCTGGAGGACGTGATCTCAGGCCTGCAGGAGTATCTGCGAGGGGTCAGAGGTCAAGCTCGTCAGGCTCAGAGCGACTGCCTCCACCTCCAGAGCCAGAACCAGACACTACAGCGTCTCCTGCAGGACAGAGAGGACCAGTGCAGGCAGCTGCAGGATGTGCAGCAGGTGAGTCTGTGTGTGTGTGTGTGTGTGTGTGTGTGTGTGTGCGAGAGAGACTAATGTGTGTGCGTGTGAGTGTATGTTTGTGTATCCATGTGAAGGAGAAAACTAGAAGGTCAGAGTCAACCCAAATGAATCACTTGAAGAATCTCATTGACCTGTGCAAGAACTACCTGATTCATGTTTACTTGATGTTACTGACCCAGTGGTGTGGGAGTCCTGATGTAGACCACAGGAATCCCTTCTTCCTTCCAGACCTCCTGCAGGACAGGACATCCTGTCAGGAAGTGGAAGGGGTGGAAACAAGCTTTGCAAACATACACACTCAAACAATAGCCAGCATGTGTCTGCAAAGAGAAAACACAATAATTACAATAGCCTGTGTATTTATGGGCAGCAGGTCATGTCCAAAGGGGCCTGTGCCTGTGTTTCTCCTAATGCTGCACTGTCTGCTGTCTGCTTGTGTGTCTCATCCATGCGTCTGAGGAAGGGAGTCAATGAACAGACTAAACTAGAAGTGTGTCTCTCTGTGTGAGCTGTTATCAGAGGCCTTTGCCACTGGTCTGGCTGCTTGGTGGCCCTTGAGTTTCATCCAGAGATAATCCTGAATGTGTGTGTGCCTGCAGGAGCTGGAAGTGGCAAAGAGGAAAGAGGGAGTGATGTGTGTCATCAACTGTGTGTGTGTGTGTGTGTGTGTGTGTGTGTGTGTGTGTGTGTGTGTGTGTGTGCATACTCACAGGAGCTGGATGTGGTGAGGAGGGAGAACACACAGCTGTGTGATGCTGTGAGGGAGTGATGTGTCTCATCAACTGTGTGTGTGTGTGTGTGTGTGTGTGTGTGCATGCTCACTTAGAGCTGGATGCGGTGAGGAGGGAGAACACACAGCTGTGTGATGCTGTGAGGGAGTGATGTGTCTCATCAACTGTGTGTGTGTGTGTGTGTGTGTGTGTGTGTGTGTGTGTGTGTGTGTGTGCATGCTCACAGGAGCTGGATGCGGTGAGGAGGGAGAACACACAGCTGTGTGATGCTGTGAGGGAGTGATGTGTCTCATCAACTGTGTGTGTGTGTGTGTGTGTGTGTGTGTGTGTGTGTGTGTGTGTGTGCATGCTCACAGGAGCTGGGTGCGGTGAGGAGGGAGAACACACAGCTGTGTGATGCTGTGAGGGAGTGATGTGTCTCATCAACTGTGTATGTGTGTGTGTGTGTGTGTGTGTGCATGCTCACAGGAGCTGGATGCAGTTAGGAGGGAGAACACACAGCTGTGTGATGCTGTGAGGGAGTGATGTGTCTCATCAACTGTGTGTGTGTGTGTGTGTGTGTGTGTGTGTGTGCATGCTCACAGGAGCTGGATGCAGTTAGGAGGGAGAACACACAGCTGTGTGATGCTGTGAGGGAGTGATGTGTCTCATCAACTGTGTGTGTGTGTGTGTGTGTGTGTGTGTGTGTGTGTGTGTGTGTGTGTGTGTGTGTGTGTGTGTGTGCATGCTCACAGGAGCTGGATGCGGTTAGGAGGGAGAACACACAGCTGTGTGATGCTGTGAGGGAGTAATGTGTCTCATCAACTGTGTGTGTGTGTGTGTGTGTGTGTGTGTGTGTGTGTGTGTGTGCATGCTCACAGGAGCTGGATGCAGTTAGGAGGGAGAACACACAGCTGTGTGATGCTGTGAGGGAGAGCGGGGTGTGTCTGTCTGAGCTGGAGGACAGAAGCACAGAGACGGACAAGCTGAGAGCGGAGCTGAGCAGTCTGAGATCACTCACCAAGGTGAGCACACACACACACACACACACACACACACACACACACGTGCTCACACACACACACACCACACACACAGAATCCTCCACCCCATTTAATTATGATCATTCAGGTGAGTCTCCTCAGAGTGCCATACATCATATGCAGCTTCATGGTTGTGGCCCATGACCACCGTAGTCTTAAGCTCATGTATTATCTCACTTGTCTGTGTGTGTGTGTGTGTGTGTGTGTGTGGTGTGTGTGTGTGTGTGTGTGTGTGTGTGTGTGCAGGTTGAGCGGGCAGCTCTTGAAGCAGAACTTCAGAATGAGAGACAGGCCAGAGAGAACGCCGAGGTCAGAGTGCAGATGGAGACTGAGAACCTGCTGGAGCACATCAACTCGCTGAAGGTGTGTGTTTGTGTGTGTGTGTGCGTGTGTGTGTGTGTTTGTCAAGTTTAATTTGTTGCAGTACAGTGTAATGAAGTTTAAGGTTCCATAGTATTTGCGTGTGTGCATGTTCAGTTTGTCTGTGTAATGAGTGATTCACCAAAAATGGCATAAAAGTCAAATGTATGGGGCGCTGAACAGTGTACGCACAAATGCTTAGCACCACCATGTGCACCTTGAGTTGAACCACAAAGTGCACCCTAAGTTGTACCACCTTGAGTTGTTACTCGTTATCACAGTGGAGAGATTTTGACCAGTGAGGTATAGTGTGTTTTAAAGGCCTGTGTGTGTGTGTGTGTGTGTTTAGGAGGAGAGTGATGCCTTGCGACAGGAGGCGGCTGATCTACAGGCTAAACTGCAGAGCACCTCAGCTGTCTTCATCCACCCAGATGATCTACTGCAGCGACTGCAGACTCTCACACTCAACCTCACCTCAGACACACCTGAGACCAGGTAAGACCTTTACCTCACCTCAGATACACCTGAGATCAGGTAAGACCTTTACTTGACCTCAGATACACCTGAGACCCTTACACAAGGTGAGATCTGTTCTTCAGCTCAGACACACCTGACCTCAAGTGAGATTGTAGACAGACCTGTGACCAAGTAAGATGTCAATCTTAGTTTAAACAACACACCTAACATCAGGTGAGATCTCAGTCTCTGTTTAGACATGGGTGACATTAAGTGAGATGCTAATCAGCAGTGTTGTGTTGTTGTATGTGCAGTGTGGTGATGTGTTGTTGTGATCTGGTGTCTGCAGTGTTGTGTTGTGTTGTTGTATGTGCAGTGTGGTGATGTGTTGTTGTGATCTGGTGTCTGCAGTGTTGTGATGTGTTGTGCTCTGGTGTCTGCAGTGTTGGGGCCCCTCTCAGGAACTCTGCAGTGGAGGAGAGTCTGAAGGATCTGCAGCAGGAGGTGCGGCGTCTGGTCAGCAAGGAGAAGAAGCAGGCCCAGCAAAGAGAGGAGCAGAGGAGGAGGACCCAGGAGGAGAGGAAGGAGAGCAGGCGCCTCCAGGCGGAGAGAGAGGAGTCTAGGCGGTTTCGGGAGGAGCGAGACGAAGCCAGACGCCAGCAGGAGGCACAGAGCGGGGAGCTGAA
>PYXC01002330.1:542500-547500 GCA_015244755.2 Tenualosa ilisha | reverse complement strand
AGACGTGTGTGTCAGAGCAGCCCGCGCAGGTCAGTACCAGAACCAGACCCAAACCTGGACCTGGACTTAGACCTGGAGTTGTTCCCCAGCACAGCTGACGCCCTGAGGCCCAGAGATGGCCTTGGCAGCAGCAACCTCCCCTCCCCATCATCAGAGACCCTCAGGGCCCCTCCCCCCCGCTCAGCCCCTCCCCTCCCAGCACTGAACAAGACCAGCTCAGAGCTCTCTTCACTCCATCCAGGACTGCAATGCTCACCGCACAGGTAACCTGGGTGTGTGTTTGTGTGTGTGCAACCATATGAGCTTGGGTCGATGGGTGTGTGTTTATAAGTTTATGTGTTTGTGTGTGTGTGTGTGTGTGTGTGTGTGTGTATGTGTGTGTGTTTTAATCAGGCATGGAAACATCTCACCTTTCAGTGAAATTTATCATTTTTGAATCAAAATTTGCCATCTACACAATTTGTACAGATCCAATGGGAAAATACTTGGTGGGGGGAGGGGGGGGGGGGGGGGCAGGGGGGGCTCGCAGCAGGATGATGTGTTTCAGTGCAGCTGTTGCTATATTTGACTACAGTATAGAGCCCAGGTCTAGACAAGCCTACATAAATGACCTCTGTTGTAAACTATGTGTTTTAACTGCATGGTCCCTCACAACTGAACTGTCAGTCACAATGGTGGTACTTTTCTGGTGTGCTAGTGGCTCAGTTTGTCTATGCCTCACCATTAATCCATACATCTGTTGCTCAAAGCAAGCTCAGGCATGGATTCACAGGATGTCACACAATGTATTAAATTGAGTATTTCATAGGGAGGGATTGCAGTACTGAACATTAGTACTCATCAATGTACTCTTACTGTTCTGTTTTAGTGCCTTTTTATAGTCAAATTATGTGCCTCTGTCCCCCCATTGGAAATGCATGTAATAACAGTCAAGCTAGTTAAACATAGAAAAAATGTGACATTTGTGATGTAAGCGCCAAGGCCACACGCAGGTCGGTGTGTACCACGCATAAACTACCATTTCCCCGCTCACACACTCTTCTCACCTTTTTCACCCCTGACCAGTTTGCATGCCTGTTTAATGTCATTTCAGTGAGAACGGATCAGTATGTGTGTCTGTGTGTGTTCCACTGAGAGACTGTGGTTTTGTGGAAATGTACAATATATGTATTTATATTTGTGTGTTTGGTTATTTGATTACTGTTTTGTGTTTGTTTATTTGTTTACTGTTTCATCCTTTCAGGATGAGCAGTGGCGCGGAGAGCTTCTAAGGGAGAAGCTCCAACAACTTGAAGAAGAGCTGAAGGTGACAAAGTCTGAAAACCACCTGATACACACGTCATCTTTTTACTCACACTCTTTAATAAAAAATACAGTGTGTCTTTTATAATCCTGTTACATGTGTGTATACATGTGTTGCAAAGCTCCTTGCTAATGCCCCTCCCTGTGTGTTGATGTGCAGGCTGAGCTACGCAGACGCATGTTCGACCAGCAGGAGGCGCTGTGTGTGCGCAGGCAGCAGGCGGAGGGCAGTCTGGAGGGGCTGCGCAGACGGGTGGACTGGCTGGACCAGCTGCTGGGCTCTGACCCATCTCTGGAGGGGAACAAAGCCCCAGTCAAACCACACACACAACATAAGGTGTGTGTGTGTTTGTGTGTGTGTGTGTATGTGTGTGTGTGTATGTGTGTGTGTGTAAGTTTAATAGATGTTTTTACAGTAGTGTGTGTGTGTGTGTGTGTGTGTGTGTATGTGTAAGTTTAATAGATGTTTTTACAGTAGTGTGTGTGTGTGTGTGTGTGTTTTGTTGCTACAGAGGTGTATGTGAATCCTAGCCTGACATACTAGACTATAACATCAAAATGAATAGCCTGGCTATGACCAGTAGACCAGGCTCAATCCTAGGGGCGGAATCATCAGTTGTCAAACTACCTCTGCTCGCAATAGGTCACCTGATAAGCTACTTCTAGGGTACGTCTAGGCGACTCTCTACAAGAATAGAGTGATGCGATTGGTCCGACCAAACTTGGGAGAACGCTACTGAGGCCCTATGGTTCGTTTCTAGATGCAAACCATTTGTTACCACTAAGGTATGTTTAGATTTCTAGGCTGTGTCTCCAGGTGCCTGTGTGTATTTGTTACAGAGTGTATGTGTGTTTGGCATTGGCAGATAAGGCTCTCCAGGAGCTGGCACTATGAGAGGTCCAACACATCCAGTCGTCCCGTCAGACTGGACCCACTGCTACCAGAGAGGGAGAAGACCTCTGAGCTCTCACACACCTCTAAAGTAACCTGCAGATAAGGAGAACACACACACATACACACTCTCTCTCACACACACACACACACACACACACATCACACCATATAAAGGACACCAGCATCTGGGCTCTCACAAAGCTCTTTCCTACACAACTCACACACCTCACATTATACAGATACACAATGTTACACATACACACACACACACACACACACACACATTTCTCATTGTACTAGTGGTTCCCATATGTTTATTTGTAGGTTCCCCTTTGACAATAACTTACCCACATTTCTGGAACCACAGTGTGATACAAACACACACACACACACATACACACACACACACATTAAAATCATGGTAGGGGAAAGGCACTTTGAGGACTTACAGCAGATGATGTGTTTGCACTACCTGAGAGAGTAAACTGAAGGAAACGGACTCATGGATTCGCACACTGTGAGATTCAAAGATCAGAAGAGCTTCCATGCTTTTACTATGAAGACCATGTTTGCCTTGTAGATGTAGTTTTATATATCGAAAATATTTGACACTATATTCAAAGTACTATTTTTGTACTGCTTTTTTTCTAAAATTTGCCAGCAGAGTCTAACCTTGAATGTACAATTTAAACAAGTTGAAATGTCTTTAATGTTAAGCACTTGTGTATGTGAGCACTTTGTGTGTGTGT
Source organism: Tenualosa ilisha (assembly GCA_015244755.2). Lineage (NCBI taxonomy): Eukaryota > Metazoa > Chordata > Actinopteri > Clupeiformes > Clupeidae > Tenualosa > Tenualosa ilisha. The sequence goes on along the minus strand of PYXC01002330.1, from coordinate 544,554 downwards.
GTGTGTGTGTGTGTGTGTGTGTGTGTGTGTGTGTGTGTGTGTGTGTTTGGCCTGCATCTGTACTGAGCTTGATTGCTCCATCTGATGGGTGGTGCTGTGAAGAGACAGGAGTTGCGTCTCCTGCTGGGGCTGAAACTAAAGGTCTTGTCCTCACTGCCAGAGGAGATGCATGCATGGGTCTCATGCTTCCTATCATGCACGGTTGCTCATGATAGGATGTAGTGAACGCACATCGTAACAATAATGATGTGAGGATAGTATGAACTTTTCCCATGCAAATGTGTGAATGGAAACGAATAAGTGTCAGTCCAGTTGTGAGACATCATAAGGTTGGTTGTTGTTCAGTCAGTGTGGATGCCAGCACAGATGGTATACTGAATATCTGTGACTTACCGCGGCTGGTACACATCTACCTTTCTAACTTCAGAAGTGGTCAAATAGTGCACACATCTGTTGTAATATGCAGGTGCTGGACTTATATATATAGTGTATCCAAGAAAGAAGTAGAGGTTTGCACACTGTAGCCCCCTGTGCTTCAAAAGTGTTTTACTCCAGTGTGACAGTCTGCAGACCTCTACTTCTCTCTTGGAGCCATCTGCAACACACCACAGTTGTTCTTCACTAGTGTGAAATCAATAGTCTTTGTTATTATATGCCGTATTGGCAGTGTGGATGAGCCCAAACTCCCAAAACTTCAATTAAGGCCATAGATATGCAACTTCCTTTTTATATCAGTGTACCAGACTCCAGAATCCTCTTAGCCCAGTCAGCTTTCCTGTGTGCAATACTGGTTTGGCTCTGCCATCACAGGTGACAGGTGTCAGGCACAGTGCTCATATATACTCTTGCTAAATGATTTCCTGTGTGCAATACATTTTCATATTTTAAACATTCTGTTATATTGTGTTTCTTTCTTGGAATGCTGAGGTGTGGTGTGGTGGGGTGTGGTGGGGTGGGTGATGTTGGCTGAGGTGGGGTATCCCTCCTAATTCCTAACTCTGAGCATAGTGCATATCTACTAGCAAAGCTGCAGCGCCTCAGTAGGACAGCAAGATGGGAAAGTTACTGTTTACTGCAGTCTTTGTTTTTGTGTCAAAGAAATAAGTAAGCTCTTACTGAATCCTAATCTGTCCTAAAAATATATGTCAAAGTAAAGGAACATAGAGGAGTGTTTTTAAGAGAATTGAATTAAATTGAATTTAGATTTAGATTTGGATTTGACCAGTATCTTACTAAACTATGACTTATTATGATTATATTATTATATTTAGGAGTAAAAGACTCCATTGCTCTCTAGGAGTTTCTGTAAGACAAAGAAAAGACTATTGTAAGTAGTGTTTTTTCTTTACTGGGTCCTCTTTATGAAGGTATTCCATTTATTTACTCTGAACTAACCTATCCAGGTTACTGGTTAACCCAGGTAGCTCTGGAAGTTACCAGTGATCTCTAAAAGAACTCCCCATTAAGCATCACTTGTTTCTGTTTCATGGTTTGTGGATCAGCGGTTACTCCAGAAGTTACCCAGATTAGCCAGGAACCTGGCTTCATAGTATACCCACCAGGTCACAGAAACTCCTACCTACTGGGTCTTCTTTATGGAGGTATTCTGTTTATTTCCTATGAAGTAACCTGTCCAGGTCACAGAAACACCCACCTAAAATGGCCTATGAATCTGTTTTGAAGCCCATCTTTATAAAATGCAATACAGGCACACATGTGTTCAACAGCAGGAGTAACCAGCATGTACAGCACTGTCTTTATTAACAATATTAATACAAACCAAAGTCAATTACATAAGACATTCCAAAGCTAACAGATTTTTTTCATCAGAAGGTTAATATATTTGCTTTGATGTTGTGAATCACATAAGTGATCACAAATACATGGAGAAAAAAAAACAAAACAAAATAAACCGGATTAAAAAAAAAAAAATCCATCCTTCCTTGAAGAATCACATATTTCAATCTTCAATTCGACTTAAAATACATCTATTATTACAACATGATACAAATTGAATAGAAATATTCTGAATGGAGATGCATATGTGGGAGCTT
>PYXC01002330.1:445000-537500 GCA_015244755.2 Tenualosa ilisha | reverse complement strand
GCCTCATAAAGGCCGTTCTGATAAACATCTTTCATCTGAGTCTGACGTTAGCACTATGCATAAACCACATGATAAGGACGTGCAGTCAGGGTGACAGTGTCAAAAAAGCAACAGACACACACATAATATTATTATTACTCAAGTTTATCTTACAATTAGTCCTGCATGACACTACATATTTTTATAGCTAAACTCAACATATTCAAAGCAAAGTTGACTGGTATTTAACAGAAGCTTTTATCCAAAGCGACACAGACTGGCAACGCGGGGCTCGGGAATGGAACACAGGTTGCTCGACTGTCAGTTGAGCTGCTCCACATATCTGCAGAGCTGGGCTGCAAATGCAGAGAAGAGAGGTAGAAGAATGCAACCCATCAAACCTGAGACACGGGATGCTGTGAGCACCAAAAGCTGAACAATGCGGTCATGAAAAGTGGTAGTAGAGGAAGATGCTGCAATGCGGGGTGATCTGCAAGCAACCACTTATTTCAAATATTAGTAAAATATTTCAATCTAAAGATTAGTTAAATTAATGAATAAATGTGACATAAATCTAAATGTTGAACCACTGATCAGCATCTCAGGCTAGCCTATGTGGTCATGAAATGTATTTGTGTTTGTTGTAGTAATACAAGGTGAAGTGTGCAGTGCAGTCGAATCTTCCTGTGTAAATACTGACTTCAAAAACAGCTGCACAGCTACACCTCTGAAATAGCCTAATGTCAGGGGAAAACAAATAAAACCTTCTAAATGCCACAGAATGCGGCCAGCTAAAGCAGAAATGTGATAGAAGTTTTAGAGGCGGATAGAGGAACTGAGAAATGAGCTGATTCCGCAGGGAGTGGGAGACACTGTGGAGGAGGAGGAGGAGGAGACACTCTAGCGATATTGCCTATGTGCCTATATGTATGTATAATTTATATATGCTACTGGAAACCTTAATTTCTTTCTGGATAAGTAAAGTATCTATCTATCTAAATCAGAGGCTGGAATATGTTCTTATTAACCTGGGAAGTGGAAGTTTGCACCAAAATCAGCAGGGAGAATGGTTACATCACTACTTTGATTTCTGTTTTTTTTTTTTTTCATTCAGATTGCTTTACATGCTGTACATAAATAAATGTACATAACTAGTGCTATACCGTCATATTTTCTGACACCTATCTTAAGGATGGCACAAAGCCTGTGGCAAAGGTAAGGCACGACTAACACAAATTCTTGATTAGAAAGTTTCCTCTGGTTTTCGTGTTGTCTCAAATCCTATTACTCTTCTGGGCATCGCTAAACTTTAGGAAAGTACTGCACCTTGGCAGCGGTAAGACAACCATGCTTTATCGTTTCCTCAGATCCTCGCTAAAACAATACCTCATATTACACTGCGTCTGGTTCTGTTTCCTGTGATCTCCACTGGTAACTGAAGTATTTGCCTTCCGCCTAAAGACTGACCCACACGTAGGAATTACCAGCAGGCATAATGAAAATAGGCCATTACAATAACATCTGACGGGACGAGTGAACTTAATTTTAACTTCTCTGTCTGGCCAAGGAATCTAAACTGATCTTAAAGACACAGCGATAAACACTTTGCTACAGCTTGTTTCCTGGTCAGTTCCTAGCTGTCATTAGCTTGACAGCCATCAAGCTAGTTGTGAACTTCACAGGCCTGTGTGCTTAACAGTATTTACAGTCGATGTCAGTATGCCTGTTGTAATCCAAAGACTAGCTTGATTTCGCTTTCTATTTGCTTAATAAAATACATATCTTTTTGAACTTAAGTTACTTCCCGTTTTTTTCTAGGAACAGTGTCAGCTGGCTAGTGCTCATTTGCGGTTGCAGCTAATATTACCTTGCCAGATACCTTTCTCGTATCTGAAGAAAGCAGTTCAAAAGTCATATTATAGCGTGTGCTGAAATTAACAACTTTGTTTGTGTAAATTGAATAAATGTGTAATTGGTGAAATTTACTCAGGAGCGTCATGCACATATCACCACAACGTACGAAATTAAGGTCGACAGGGTTAGGCCAGCGGGGAAGCTAACTGGGTCGCTAACTGACGTTCTTGTAGTGTCTGGTAACGTTACCAAACAGAGAGGCCTGGACCTAGCGTCCATATCTTATCGCACATCCACCCTGAATGTTGGTAGTGCTCTCTTTACATGGACTGAGAGTTGCTAATTAATTAGGCCTTCCCGACTTGTTGACTTGTCATCATGCCACCTATCTGAGAGCTAGCTATGCCAGCTCATTAGCTAACGCTAACCTACTAGCTAGCACTCCAGCTAACTAACTTGAAATGAGGAAACCGCTACAGCCTGAAAATTAATAAAGCACCCGATAGGACTTAATAAGAGTTATGCTCTTAATGAGCAATGAGTCAGTTTATCAGACTTACCCTGTAGCTAGGTAGGTAGTATGTCAGTAAGGCCGGCTGGGAGGAGAATCAGCTGGGCAGATAGAAAACACCTATGCTAGATGCTGCCGTTGACATGCGCGTCACTTCTGCGCGTCTCTGTACTAGCAACTCCCTACACCCTTCCCTTCACAGCATCAGCATAGGCAGCATAGGCAGCACAGGCAGGCGCGTACCCGAGAAATGGCATCATCGTTAACCCGTCCTACCAGCGTGTTGGCGAGTTTGCTTGATTGTTCAGAGTCATTGCACTTCGCTGCTCGGACATTTTACAACCTGAGAAAAACGAGTGTCAACACAACAATCTCAACCAGGACCTGATGTGACAGAGGTGCGCAATTGCAACCATTTTGAATGTGCAGAAAATGCTGGTGTCATTTGTATAATTTGGCTCTCATGTGCATTTTTATCTTTTGCGACTAAATTCAACAGGACATTCAAGCGTTGCGTAAATCTGGACTCGCCACAGGCCAGGCCTGCATCTGCTAAACCGCTCCAGTCTCGACAAGTTGGCTGCACTCTCTCGTCGTCACAATTAAGCCTTCATCGATTCCATAAAAGGTAGGTATTTAGATGAAAGATAAAAGCTTTCATATCCTAGCCTACAGACCCATAATTGGGTTATTTTTCACTTAACGTCCACATCCACACCACATCTTATAGCCCAGGATGTACCTCCTTCTGAGTATGGTCTGATGCATCATTAAATCTAGTAATAAAAGTTATACCATGCACCTTTTGTTTTACATGGCTTTAGATGCTGGTATTTTGCCTGTAATTTTTCCTTAGCTAGGGGGCGGAGACGCTGACAGGTATCTTGAAGCAGGAAGCATACCTGCTGCACAAGGGAGTCGCCTCTGAAATCCTGCGGAGCTGTCATCTACTCTTTCTTCTATCACCAACTATCACACACCAAAGAAGATTTCAGAGAGATTACCTGGTAAGGTATTTGACGGTCGCAACTGTTGCCTTGACGCTTGAATGCATTATTTTGTCAGACACAAAAAGTTACAGGATGGTATAGTCTTTCCAGAACTGAAATTTCGGTCGAGCTTGATAAACGGCTGAGCTGATCTGATATGAAATCGTGTGAAGTTTACGGATCAGAGACAGTTTTTGGGGAAGCAATACATGGAGAGTTGATACCAACTAAATCTGTTCAATAGTCATTATATAGTAAGTGACAGTCTGCCCTACAATATCTCTCTTTCTCTCTCTCTCTCTCTCTGTGTGTAAATACTGTATGAAAAAAAATCTGTATGTTTTTGTCGATTGTTTTTTGTAGAATCCCAGAGTCATATACATCTTTTCAGAAGTCTTCTAACACTGTAAGATTAAACTATTGACAGAAAAAAAGAGAATATGAAAAGGACAAATGGCTTCGATAAGTATTTAAAAGGCTGTGTGTGTGGGAGAGGGTGTTGGCTTAACTTGAATGTCTATACCCTCCCTTCCCCCTTCTCTGTCAGGAGAGAGGTGCAGTAAGATCCACCCAGTATAACCACACACACAATAGACTGGCAGCCTGAGGGCATGCTGAAACTAAAGCCGGCCAGATCTAGTGGATCATATGAGGCAATGGTCTGGATAGCACAGCAATTGTGACTTCCTCCAGCACTGCTATACACGCACACACACACACACACACACACACCACACGCACTCATACATTATGTTTCCCTGCAGCTCCAATAGATAGGCGCAGCTTGCTTTCTGCACAGGCCGTAGACTGTAATCATACTGTGCAGTGATGTGCATCCGCTGTTTATACCATATGCATGTTTGTGCAAGAATGTGTGTGTGTGTGTGTGGATGGTGGGGGGGGGGGTTCACATAAAAGGACATCATATATGAGGGGCACTGTGGCACAGTTGGCCAAAGTGTCCATAACATAAACCAGGGAACCTGGATTCGATTCCAGTCCAAGGTCATATCACTCTCTCCCAGTCATTAACTGTCATATCTCAATAAATGCAATAAAAGCCACAAAATGCTTCATCATGTATCCGCTAAATGTGTGTGTGTGTGTGTGTGCGCGCACGCATGTGTGTTTCCCTGTGTCCCCAGAGGCATCAGTCATGGCATACCATCCTGAGTTTGAGAAGGCTGGTAAGGACACAGGTCTGCAGGTGTGGCGAATTGAGAAGATGGACCTGGCACCCGTCCCCCAGAATCTGTATGGGTGCTTCTTCTCTGGGGACGCCTATCTCATCCTAAACACCATCAAACAGCGCTCAGGACACCTGCAGTATGACCTGCACTTCTGGCAAGGTCATAAATAATATCCTGCTTTCTCATGTTCTGTCACGTCCATTTGCATTGCCCAAAATCTATTTTGTTTTCAATGAACATTTTACATGTTGTCTTGTAGTCTAGTTTTGGAATAAATCCATACATGGGAACCACCCAATACATTCCCTTGAGAGACACGGTTGACTGTTTATATGAGAGCACACTGGGAGTTGCTGTTGTATTCTCAGTAGAAAAGCCACAAGCCCTGCAGGTTCTGTCAGGCTTCCACTTTGCATCATTAACTGTTTCTGAGTCATACTTTGCATGACCGCTCAGGTGAGGATTGCTCCCAGGACGAGAGTGGAGCTGCAGCCATCTTCTCCATCCAGATGGATGATTACCTTGGGGGCAAACCCATCCAGTACCGTGAGGTCCAGGGCCATGAGTCCAAAACATTTGTGGGCTACTTCAAATCTGGCCTCACGTACAGGGTATGCACATCTTCTCACAAGTCTGGGGGCTTCCCCAAAGGCAGTAAGCTAACCAGGAAACTAAGTGAACAGGAACAAGTCCAGTTTAGATTCCTACTTCAATTCAGTTCAGTTCAGTGAAGTTTAGTAGCTAATTCACAGAGTACTCTCTTATTGGTTGATCTACTCTTGTGCCCAATGGCAGAAAGGAGGCGTGGCCTCAGGCTTCCGGCATGTGGATGAGAAAAAGGTACAGCGGGTGCTCCATGTAAGCGGTCGCCGCATCATCAGGGCGATCGAGGTGCCCGTGAGCTGGGACAGTTTCAACCAGGGAGACTGCTTCATCCTAGACCTGGGAGATGTGAGGACACACACACATACACACATGCGCACATTCATACACTGTACACAATATTGTAATAAGTCAAGTATACACATCATAATTATTGTAAAGCATCCTCCTGAGTTTATAGATCTACCAATGATGTCTGATTTGAGTCTATCCTCCTGAGCAGGAGATCTACCAGTGGTGCGGCTCCAAGAGTAACCACTTTGAGAGACTGAAGGCCACAAACGTCTCCAAGGGTATCCGTGACAACGAACGCAGTGGGCGGGCAAAGCTGCACATCTGCGGGGAAGGCTCAGAGAGCGAGAAGATTATAGAGGCAATACACACACACACACGCACAAACATACTCGTGCACACTCGCACACACATACACAGATGCGCGCATGCACATCCACACACACACAAGCACACATCAGATGAAAGTACTGCATAGTTGCTGTGACATGCAGTGAAATGGTACACACACATGCACACACAAGCACAAATACACACACTGTTGACAAACCAACATCTTTTGGAATCGTGCAGGCAAACCACTGTCAAATACACAAGAGTATGCAAATACCACACACACACACACACCTTTGTAGAATGCAAGCACACCTCTAGTAATCATGTAAAGACATATTTCATTTGCACTATTATGCCCCTTCTCTACATATGGACACACAAGCATAATCACACATAGTTGTAGGAGTAGGAATGTGAACACTCATTTTATACCTGTTGGAAACATTGCCCAAACCACACTGCATTACTGCTTTATGACTCACACACACACACACACACACACAGTACATTTGTGCAAATTTGATTTCACACCTCACACATTTCACACCTCTTTCCACAAACACACACAGACACACACATTATCGTTAATCTCTCTACATTTGTTTTAGCCCCAGGGTGCATTGTGAAATCCTCATCACCCTCTGCCATGCCATTCCATTGCTTTCAGATTCTGGGAGAGAAGCCTGATTTACCTGAAACACACTCCGAGGACGAGAAAACAGACGTGTCAAACAGGAAGATGGCCAAGTTATACAAGGTTCACTTTCTGCATTATAACAATGCCATACTGTACTGTATAATTGTTTCATAATTATAATGATTATGTTTTTAATGGGGGCGTGGTGAAACCGTGGTTACGTTGCTCAACTGAGTCTGTGTCGCTTCGCTTTGCTAAATACCAGACAACTTTACTAACTTTACTAATAACTGAAAATATACATTTAAGGATACAGAGAATTCATGTAGGGATAGAATTAATGAATTGCCTCATAGAAACATTTAAAAAACATTTCAAACATGTTTAACACTTTTGTATCCTGATGGTCCTAAAGGTGTCCAACGCCAGCGGGGACATGTCCGTGTCTTTGGTGTCAGGACAGAACCCCTTCTCCCAGAGTGACCTTGAGTCCACAGACTGTTTCATCCTGGACCATGGTTCCAATGGAAAGATCTTCGTCTGGAAAGGTCAGCTGGTGTCAAACAATTACTTTCCATTTCCCTGTTCAGACACACAAGTCAGGACATAGTCTGTGCAGATGATCCTCAGACTGTGAGGCATACTGGCATAACTAGAGAGGGAGGCAGAGAGGACTTGTAGCGTTTTCAGGGTTTCCAGGGGGCGCTGTTTCACGTTTTTAGTGTGATATGGGGAAAAGGACTGAAAAAGACAGTGCAGTAGCATGCCTACAACTCTCTTCTCTCTGAGTCGTAATGAGACACACTGAGCAGAGTGCATGCAGTAAGCTGTGAGTAAGACATTCAGGCATGCTACCTAACTTAGCAGCTGTAGTGATTGCAGCGCAGTAGCCTATTTCCAACCACCAAAAATGCTAACTAGTTGTTAGCAAGTGGCCAGGTGTGGTTAAGTCTCTGTTGTTTTATGCTTCCTTTAATTGAATGCATTTTTGGCTGAGTGTAAGCTGCCCATTGTTTTTATACAATAATGAGGTGAGTCACACACAGGTGTGTACTACACAGGTGTATACTCAAATAGGAGAGGAACTCAATTGCAGAATATCATGTAATTCAATCAATGTCCCACCCCAGTCATAAAGGGAAACATAAATAAACTGTCAAAGTAAAAGAGGGACATCACACACAAGGATTGAATCCCAGTGTCCCTCCTAGGTCCAGAGCCACTGAGCTTCTATGGCAAGCCCTAAGCCCTAAACCCTTTAGGGGTTAGTGAAGATATTAGGATTATCCTCTGCCCTTATGCCAAGTTTTTTGATGTCCATGCCAACCATGCCAACAGGTAAGGATGCCAACCAGGAGGAGAGGCACGCCACTCTGAAAGCGTCCGAGGAGTTCATCAGTAAGATGGGCTACCCTCGCTACACACAGGTGCAGATCCTGCCTCAGTACGGAGAGACTCCACTTTTTAAGCAGTTCTTCAAGGTGTGGCGTGACGTGGACGAGACCGTGGGAGTGGGCAATGCCTATGTGTCCAACAAGATCGCCAAAATCAAGAAGGTTCCGTTCGACGCCTCCACGCTCCACAAGTCACCTGCTATGGCTGCCCAGCATGGGCTCATGGATGACGGCAATGGAGAAAAACAGGTGTGTGTGTGTGTGTGAGAGAGAGAGAGAGAAAGATGAGTAAGTGTGTGTGTGTGTGTGTGTGTATGTGTGTGTGTGTGTGTGTGTGAGAGAGAGAGAGAGAGAGAGAGAAAGGGTGAGTGAGCCTGTGTGTGTATGCATGTGTGTGTGTGAGAGAGAGAAAGGTGAGTGAGTGAGTGTGTGTGTGTGTGTAAGAGAGAGAGAGAGAGTGTGTGTGCGTGTGTTTGCGTGTGTGTGTGAGAGAGAGAGAGAGAGAGAGAGAGAGAGAGAGAAAGACAGATTGTGAGTGTATGTGTGTGTTTGTGTGTAAATATCTCAGTTTGGTGTATTGCTGGATAAATGCACTGTTTCTTTTCGCCAAGATCTGGCGCATTGAGGGGTCAGACAAGGTTCCCGTGGATCCGTCCACCCATGGTCAGTTTTATGGCGGGGACAGTTACATCATCCAGTACAATTACCATCATGGACGACGGCAGGGCCAAATCATCTACATGTGGTGAGGATGGGACTGACAAAAAAAAGAAAAGTTAGCATAGATGCTGAGACAAACATGATTCCAGAGAGGAGATAAATATGTTTCCATGGATACTAAAAGACCAGAGAGCCTGAGGGTAAATATGTTTGCATTAAATGAGGAGTGAACATTGCTGGTCACAGTCTATTATTATTTCTACATGGACATTTTAGCCATCAGACTAAGGATATAAAACCTAACCAAGTCATCTTCTTCTCAGGCAAGGAGACGACTCGAGCCAGGATGAAAAGGGGGCGTCGGCCATTCTGGCCTCACAGCTGGATGAAGAGCTGGGAGGTGGAGCTGTGCAGGTGAGCTCATCCAATCCATGGTCCAATCAAATGGGTCTCCTCAAAGATGATACAGTAGATCAGATCTACAGGAGATTCTGATACAGAATGTGTCTGATTTCAGGTGTATGGTATGAAGAATATTGTGTGATCAAATGTATGGTTTTTGTGTTTGTGTGTGTGTGTGTGTGTGTGTTTGTATTTATGTGTTTGGATGTGTATGTTTATGACTGTCTGTGTGTGTGTTTGTTTATGTTTGTGTGTGTGTGTGTGTGTGTGTGTGTGTTGCTGTAGGTGAGGGTGATCCAGGGGAAGGAGCCAGCCCAGCTGATGAACCTGTTTGGGGGGAAGCCACTGGTGGTGTACCGGGGTGGGACCTCCAGAGATGGGGGCCAGAGCCAGCCTGCAGACACACGCCTCTTCCAAGTCAGGGCCAACTCAGCTGGTAACACCCGTGCAGTGGAGGTGAGCCTCCCAGCCTGCAGGGCGGCGCTAAAGGACAGGAGTTGGTATACATGGCTCTGGTAGAGGAAGGTCTAAACACTACTTTCCATCTAGCTGTGGATATTTTAGTTGGAGTTTATTCGTATCCAGAAGTAGGCATCTTGATGCGGATAGTCCAGCACTATGGAGAAGATTTTGATCAATTTTTGTCAATGCATTTTTTGCCATCTTTTGCAGTTTTTTGTCAATAAGAAGTTTTATATTTACATTTGAAATTTTTGCTAAATTTTTGTTTTTTGTTTATTTGTTGTTAGGTGGAGGCGGACGCATCCAATCTGAACTCCAATGATGCCTTTGTCCTGGTGACTTCCTCTTCGTCTACCCTGTGGGCGGGGCATGGCTCATGTGATGTGGAGAAAGGCGGGGCCAAACAGCTCAGTGAGATTCTACGGGTGCAGCTCTCTGAAGTCGCCGAGGGAGATGAGGGAGGTGTGTAAATAAACAAACAAACCTCAGACATGTTTACACAACAAGCCTCCTACGCACACCTGCACTCCCCTGGACAAGCAGGTTTGCCAAACTAGTACTTGCCATATTCCTAAAAGAATCCACTACGCATCGAACATGATGGAACGTGACATCTGCCTCAATACCTCAAGTCTGGAGGTGATGGTAAAAAAAAAAGCCTGGAAATTGTGGGTTTAAATCACAGTTGCCACCGCTGTGCCCTTGACCAAGGCACTTAACCCTAAGATACCGTAGGGGAGACTGGCCCTGAAATAATAGATAGTTGACACACGTCGCTTTGGATAAAAAGATTCTGCTAAATGCATAAATGTAAATGTGTCCAATGCCTTTGTCTGAGGGGAATTCCATTAATTTTATGAGGTTTACTACTATCCCCCGCTTGACTTTTATGAGGTTTTACCCCCCCCCCCCAACCCCATAAAAACACTTTCTTTAATTCTGCTCTGACAGATGATTTCTGGGATGCGCTCGGAGGAAAGAAGGAGTATCGTACATCTTCCAGACTGAAGAATAAGATGGACGCCCATCCTCCACGACTGTTTGCCTGCTCCAACAAAACAGGAACGTTCACTGTGAGTCACCTCCAGCTACAATTATTCTAGCCCTTCTCCCTCTCTCTCCCCTGGATGATGAGATGCCTGTGACTGGTGAGTGTGTAGGTTGTGGAAGTAGTGTGTGAAAGTGTATGATCCCCACTGTGCTTCGCCTTTAGATTGAGGAAGTTCCTGGAGAGATGACTCAGGAGGACTTGGCACCAGATGATGTGATGATCCTGGACACCTGGGATCAGGTAGGACACCTGAGGTCAGGTAGAACACCTGCGGTCAGGTAGAACACCTGCGGTCAGGTAAAACACCTGCGGTCAGGTAGGACATCTGAGGTCAGGTAGAACACCAGCGGTCAGGTAGAACACCTGGTGTCAGGTAGGACACCTGGGACTAGGTTGGACACTGTCAGGTGGATTGATGTTTGGGATCAGGTATATGAAACAGCCAGTCATACACTGCTTCCTCACAATGTCTTATCATATTGACACTACTGATATGAGCATTTTAATAAACACAGCAGTCTCAATACTACTTGTTAACAAAATCAGTCTTGGCGATTAGACTATTAAATCATTTAAAAAAAATCTTTGAAATATGATATTGAAACTTTACCAAACTTTACCATTTTGAAAACATATTTCATGTTCTAGAAATACAGCATATGCAACATTACCTCACCGCAGTCTTTAACTCAGAGAACTTTGGGGTGTGTTACTGCAGCGTCACCTTACATACTGATGTGTTTCCTGTGTGTGTGAAGGTGTTTGTTTGGATTGGGAACGAGGCCAACGAGGAGGAGAAGAGTGAGGTCATGACGTCGGGTAAGCAACTCAACAAAAGTCTCCTCTGTTTAAAATGGAGTATCTGTATCTGCTGAGACTGATCATTCAACACACATTCATGCAGCCCAACCTGCTTTTCACCGTTCAGTACCAGCAGACATTAATTCCTATTAAACAAGGACCATAAAATAGAAGAATGGAATGCACACTGTAAGGATCAAAGATTTTCACTTTACTGAAGGACGGTGTTTAGAGCACAAAGATTTTCATCAGCCTTTTTTCATACTTCGGAGCCCTACATTGTGCAGACCTTCCAGCCCCTTCTGATTTTAGGCTTTAGTGTCTTTGTCTTGTACCAGAAAACTATACATGTTTTTGTGGATGAGTGCGTACTTGCTACACAAGGGTGTTGTTCAACCCTTTTTATTGGGGCATGTGCCCCAGTACTGATCAGCTATGCATGATAGTAATATATATGGCTCTCTGTACTGAATGCCCATGTCTTTACTTTCTCCTGGCAGCCACCCGCTACATCGAGAGCGACCCATCCAACAGGGACCCCCGTACACCAGTGGTGCAGATCAAGCAGGGCTTTGAGCCGCCCACCTTCACTGGATGGTTCCTGGGTTGGGACTTTGATTACTGGAGCACTGACCCACTTGAGCGAGCCATGGCTGAACTTTAGATGACCTAATGGCCCCAACATGACCCGAACCAACCTGACTCCAGTTGACTCAGAATCAGACCCGGCACAGATCTTATGTGGTTCTGAGCTGGATATGGGTCGGGTCTGACTCAGAGTTAAGTGCTGTCGGGGATGGGCTCTTACAGTTCAGGGTGGTGTAAGCAAAGAAGAGTGTGTATGTATGTGTGTGTCGCAAGGGTGTTTTGAGGAGTGAGTTTTCAGGTGAAGTGTTCCAACAGGTCAAACCAGAGCTTTAGACAAACCCAGTTAAATAGCCTTAAGTATCAGTCAGGTAAACACAATGCTAAAGCATTACACTGGATACTGTACACCAAGGGAGTAGCCTCTGGAAGCACTTCCAAGCAATCAGAGTCTACATAGGAATACCATACAGAGCTGCAGCGCCTAAAACCTTTGCCAGTCAACTCTTAGTGCACAAGTTATATATTTGTACTGTCATTGTTTTCTTAGACATGCATTTAGGATGTGGTGTATAATGCCTAAATTACCATTTTATTGTAGTTGGTCCCTTTGTTTAATGTGCATTGCACACAGAACCTATTACAAAAAACATGTAATCTTGTTCTCACCTCTCTGCTCACTGTAATAGAGTGCCTTTCTCTTTGCCTCAGACATCGCTCACTCTCACATTCAGATGTAGAATGTTTAATAGCGTAATTATACTGAACCTGAGATAAAATTCAGATGCACTTGGAAACTGACTGGTGTGACATCTCTGCTTTAAAAATGCTTCTTCTGACACCCTGATTTAGGGCAGTAAAATGAAACTGCAGAGTCCAGTAGCATCAAAGTAACATTTCTATCCCTTGGTAAAGCACAGGACCACAAATGCACTGGTCATTTTGACCCGTGTCACATGTGATGCCTGATACTCTAAAACTTTGATCACAATGTCAGAGAATCACAATGGTGTCTGAGACATAGTGAGCATCAGCAGAGTATCACATCTGGTGTCTGACAGCGACAGGGATAAAGGGCGAATGTGTTGGTCATTTCAGCATTTGGTTAGTGATCACATGGGTCAGTGCTCTCGCACACACAGTCCAACACAGGACTTGTCCAGTGACTGGCGGCCACATACCAACATAAGACACCAATACTATGTGGATGCACATCCACCACAGGGGTCAAATGAACAACACCAGGCCTATGTAAACTGCATGAAAACACCATATTAACAGCATATAAACAGCAGCAGATACACAAACACCATATTAACAGCATATAAACGGCATGAGATACACAAACACCATATTAACAGTATATAATCAGCATCAGATATACAAGCAGCATAGGCAGACACTACACAGCCAATAGCATGTAAACAACAGATAAACAGTCAGCTACACAAGCCACATGTGAACAGTGTCTACCAAAAAACTATATGTAAACAGTATCAGTCATACAAACTACAGACATCAGCATTTATCAGCTCTTCGATTAGTGAACAAAATCACTTAAAAATGAATGAAAAATGAATAATATGATGAAACTGTTAATCATTGGGAATATGAACTACAGTCATGCAACAGCATTAGCTATTACCACTCCACTCTACAGACAGCAGGAACATGTCAACCAAAGGGCTGTAAAGATTGGAGCTACCACTGAAGGTACGTGACCAGCCTCAGGATCTATGCAACTATCTGCATGAATATAACAGCCAAAGGGCCACAGCATCATCTATGCATCCAGTAGTGAGAACATATGAACCGTACCTTACAAACCCACCCACAGCATCATCTATGCATCCAGTAGTGTGAACATATGAACCATACCTTACAAACCCACCCACAGCATCATCTATGCATCCAGTAGTGAGAACATATGAACCATACCTTACAAACCCACCCACAGCATCATCTATGCATCCAGTAGTGTGAACATATGAACCATACCTTACAAACCCACCCACAGCATCATCTATGCATCCAGTAGTGAGAACATATGAACCATACCTTACAAACCCACCCACAGCATCATCTATGCATCCAGTAGTGTGAACATATGAACCATACCTTACAAACCCACCCACAGCATCATCTATGCATCCAGTAGTGTGAACATATGCACCATACCTTACAAACCCACCCACAGCATCATCTATGCATCCAGTAGTGTGAACATATGAACCATACCTTACAAACCCACCCACAGCATCATCTATGCATCCAGTAGTGTGAACATATGAACCATACCTTACAAACCCACCCACAGCATCATCTATGCATCCAGTAGTGTGAACATATGAACCATACCTTACAAACCCACCCACAGCATCATCTATGCATCCAGTAGTGTGAACATATGAACCATACCTTACAAACCCACCCACAGCATCATCTATGCATCCAGTAGTGTGAACATATGAACCATACCTTACAAACCCACCCACAGCATCATCTATGCATCCAGTAGTGTGAACATATGAACCATACCTTACAAACCCACCCACAGCATCATCTATGCATCCAGTAGTGTGAACATATGAACCATACCTTACAAACCCACCCACAGCATCATCTATGCATCCAGTAGTGTGAACATATGAACCATACCTTACAAACCCACCCACAGCATCATCTATGCATCCAGTAGTGTGAACATATGAACCATACCTTACAAACCCACCCACAGCATCATCTATGCATCCAGTAGTGTGAACATATGAACCGTACCTTACAAACCCACCCACAGCATCATCTATGCATCCAGTAGTGTGAACATATGAACCGTACCTTACAAACCCACCCACAGCATCATCTATGCATCCAGTAGTGTGAACATATGAACCATACCTTACAAACCCACCCACAGCATCATCTATGCATCCAGTAGTGTGAACATATGAACCATACCTTACAAACCCACCCACAGCATCATCTATGCATCCAGTAGTGTGAACATATGCACCATACCTTACAAACCCACCCACAGCATCATCTATGCATCCAGTAGTGTGAACATATGAACCATACCTTACAAACCCACCCACAGCATCATCTATGCATCCAGTAGTGTGAACATATGAACCATACCTTACAAACCCACCCACAGCATCATCTATGCATCCAGTAGTGTGAACATATGAACCATACCTTACAAACCCACCCACAGCATCATCTATGCATCCAGTAGTGTGAACATATGAACCATACCTTACAAAC
The DNA here is from genome assembly GCA_015244755.2 of Tenualosa ilisha. Taxonomy (NCBI): domain Eukaryota; kingdom Metazoa; phylum Chordata; class Actinopteri; order Clupeiformes; family Clupeidae; genus Tenualosa; species Tenualosa ilisha. Next base: position 522,488 of record PYXC01002330.1, on the reverse strand, counting down.
CCACCCACAGCATCATCTATGCATCCAGTAGTGTGAACATATGAACCATACCTTACAAACCCACCCACAGCATCATCTATGCATCCAGTAGTGTGAACATATGAACCATACCTTACAAACCCACCCACAGCATCATCTATGCATCCAGTAGTGTGAACATATGAACCATACCTTACAAACCCACCCACAGCATCATCTATGCATCCAGTAGTGTGAACATATGAACCATACCTTACAAACCCACCCACAGCATCATCTATGCATCCAGTAGTGTGAACATATGAACCATACCTTACAAACCCACCCACAGCATCATCTATGCATCCAGTAGTGTGAACATATGAACCATACCTTACAAACCCACCCACAGCATCATCTATGCATCCAGTAGTGTGAACATATGAACCATACCTTACAAACCCACCCACAGCATCATCTATGCATCCAGTAGTGTGAACATATGAACCATACCTTACAAACCCACCCACAGCATCATCTATGCATCCAGTAGTGTGAACATATGAACCATACCTTACAAACCCACCCACAGCATCATCTATGCATCCAGTAGTGTGAACATATGAACCATACCTTACAAACCCACCCACAGCATCATCTATGCATCCAGTAGTGTGAACATATGAACCATACCTTACAAACCCACCCACAGCATCATCTATGCATCCAGTAGTGTGAACATATGAACCATACCTTACAAACCCACCCACAGCATCATCTATGCATCCAGTAGTGTGAACATATGAACCATACCTTACAAACCCACCCACAGCATCATCTATGCATCCAGTAGTGTGAACATATGAACCATACCTTACAAACCCACCCACAGCATCATCTATGCATCCAGTAGTGTGAACATATGAACCATACCTTACAAACCCACCCACAGCATCATCTATGCATCCAGTAGTGTGAACATATGAACCATACCTTACAAACCCACCCACAGCATCATCTATGCATCCAGTAGTGTGAACATATGAACCGTACCTTACAAACCCACCCACAGATAAAGTGCCCCCGGGGCTCAGGTTGAAATCTGGCAAGAGGTCACTCCAACACTTCCAGGTCACTCCAACACTTCCAGGTCACTCCAACACTTCCAGGTCACTCCAACACTTCCAGGTCACTGCAACACATCCAGGTCACTCCAACACATCCAGGTCACTGCAACACATCCAGGTCACTCCAACACATCCAGGTCACTGCAACACATCCAGGTCACTCCAACACTTCCAGGTCACTGCAACACATCCAGGTCACTCCAACACTTCCAGGTCACTGCAACACATCCAGGTCACTCCAACACTTCCAGGTCACTGCAACACATCCAGGTCACTCCAACACTTCCAGGTCACTGCAACACATCCAGGTCACTCCAACACATCCAGGTCACCCAACACATCACAATTCCCTCTCCACTGTCCTGTCAATCAAAGTGTAAAAAGACCAGGAATACAACCTAAAAGCAGAGAGAAAATGTCTGATCTCCACCGGCGAACAGACAGACATCTGGCTAAAAATAACTCTTCACTATTTCAAATAGAAGGTGACGTAAGAACCTGTGACAATGAATTACAAAAAAGGAATTGTACAAACTGGAAGCAGATATTTTCAACTATTTACATTGCACAACATGTTCAGTCTTAACTGTAGGAAAGGCATGGAAAAAAAACTCCATTGGGGATGGTCAGGAATGATCTGAAAAAGTGTTTTGAGCAGTTACTAGTCTCTCCTTGTGTTTCGTATTAAACAGGAGGAGATGTAAAGGAGCTGGGTGAGAAACTCAGACAGTCTGTAAGACTGACTGGTCTTAATAGAGGCAATGGTGGTTGAATACATCTGTGTTGCTCATCCCTCTGCTTATCTCTCTGACTCCCTGATTAGAACACTTGCAATGAGCTTCTGTGACTGTCCAGTTGATGGTAGGGTGATGCTCCATCCACAGACTGATAATGGCCCCAGTGGTGCTCACTGGAGGCGTCAGAGGTTTTAAAATACATCTGTGAACAGCTGGATTTATATGCATTTGCAACAATAAGCTTTGCCATTACCACCATGAGACATTCTTGAGCCACACTTATATTACAATATTGCCAAATCCAGTGGGTTTTATTGTCATTTCAACCAAATTCACTGTATAGTGAGACAAAACGTTTCACCATGGATTCAAATGGTGTTACATTTAAGATATATAAAGACATTAGAGGCAGAGACACATTTAGTGTGCTTAGGCTACATTTAGTGCACTTAGGATACATTTAGTGTGCTTAGGCTACATTTAGTGCACTTAGGCTACATTTAGTGCACACAGATTATAAATATACATAAAGTGTGACAGGTAACAAGACAGGGAACAGGGAATAAGTAGACTAAGTAACAGAGCACTGATTGTTGTAATATACGTTCACAGTGGGTGGAGGTAGAGTATTTAGCAACACAGAAGTGCAGGAGTGTATTTTAGTTCAGTGTAAATAAGGCATGTCATGTTTTGCTGTTCAACAGTCTGAATGCTTGGAGGAAGAAGCTCTCCCCCATTCTGTTACACCAAAGATCAGACCAAGACAGAGCGTACACTACAATGGGAGCAAACGTGAATAATTCCGGTCTGTATAAGTTGGAGTGTCACATAATGTCACAATATGAACTTTTCAATGATCTTCTGTATCAATGTATGAGGGCGTAACTAGTCTGCATGGAACGTTGGCGCCTCTCGTTCTGTTTTTTCCCTCTCTGATTATACTGCGGTACCTTTAACCTGATGGCATTAATGAGAAGAGTGTATGGGACAGGTGTGTTGTGTCTTTAACAATGCTCACGGCCTTGCACAGACAGTGGGTGTTGTAGGTGTTGGAAAGTGAGGGAAGAGAGGTCCCAGTGATCTTTTTTCAGCCATCCTCACAATCCTCTGCAGGGCCTTTCTTTCTGCAGCAGTGCAGTTACCAAACCACGCAGTGATGGCACTGCTGAGGATGCTCTCAAGTCCCCTTGTAGAAGGTTGTCAGGATGGGGTATTGAGAGAATATTGAAAAAGCTATTTGTAGCCCAACCTGACCAATATAATTATGCACAGATAGGAGACAGAATTACCTTCCTTCAAATTATATAAATTAGTCTACAGCGGATTCCTTCCCAGCCTTGCCTTTCTAGTCTTAATTTACTGCTTTTTCTAGGTGTGTTCTATACTTTTCCCCAACATTTTCCCCTATATCACCTTTATTACACAGAACATTATTTGGGGGTTTTAAAGTTCTGATTTCTTTACATGTGTGGATTTCTTGAGTTAATACCAATGTCTGTTCAGAATTTCATGTCAATGATCTAATCAGAAATACTTACACTGAAAAAACTGTTGATGCGTGCAATACTTTTCACCGCTGTATGTTTAGTGTTCGTTTCGTCCGTCTTGTAAAAAAAAAAAAGGAAAAACAGGAATAGAATAGAATAGAACGCCTTTATTGTCATTACACAGAGTGTAATGAGATTCAAAGCTGCCCCATAGAGTGCACACATAAAATGGATTTAAAAGTATGTATATATATATTTACACAACAAAAGATAAAACCGTATAAATAGAAAATAAAATAAAATAAAATAAAATATAAAATAAGTAATAATAATAAAAATGGTTTGGTGATACTCTGGTGGTATAGGTAAAGTGACATGTGACAGCAGCATTCAGTAATAAATATTGGTTGTTGATAGTGCAAAATACAGCTTACAAGTGGCCTATGACAAGAGGTGCATGTGGCATCCAGTGCAAAGTATGTCAGTTTCTCAGTGCAGACTAGAGTTGAGTATTGTGACAGCTTTAGGGAAAAAGCTGTCTCTGAGTCTATTTGTTCTGGCTGGTATGGACCTGTATCGCCTGCCAGAGGGTAGCAGGTTGAACAGATGGAAGCCAGGGTGAGTAATGTCCTTTATGATCCCTTTTGCTCTGTTCAGACATCTGGAACTGTAGATGTCAGTCAAGGAAGGCAGGGGGTTGCCAATGATTCTTTGTGCAGTGTTGGTCACCCTCTGCAGCCTCTTCCTGTCTGCCACTGTGCAGCTTGAGTGCCACACTGACACAGCGTAGGTCAGCAGGCTCTCTATGGTGGAGCGGTAGAAGGTCACCAGCAGACTTGTGCTCAGTTGTTCCTTTTTGAGCACTCTGAGGAAGTGTAGTCGTTGCTGGGCCTTCTTGACCAAGGCTGACGTGTTGGTTGACCAGGTTAAGTCTGCAGAGATATGGACCCCCAGGAATTTGAATGACTGTACTCGCTCTACACATTCACCATTGATGTACAGGGGGGCAGGGGTAGCGCTGTTTCTCCGGAAGTCCAGGATGAGTTCCTTTGTCTTGGAGATGTTTAGTGCTAAGTTGTTGGTTGCACACCACCTCTCCAGGTTCAGGACCTCATCTCTGTAGGCCTCCTCATTCCCCCCTGTTATCATCCCCACCACCGTTGTGTCGTCAGCAAATTTGACGATGATGTTCTCTGAGTGAGTGGGGCTGCAGTCGTATGTGTAGAGCGAGTACAAGAGTGGGCTCAGCACACAGCCTTGCGGTGAGCCAGTGCTGAGGGTGCGGGCAGATGAAAGATGGCGGCCCAGTTTCACCTGTTGGGGCCGGTTGATTAAGAAGTCCTTGATCCATGAGCAGGTAGATGGTGGGAGCCCCAGGCTGAACAGCTTGGGGATCAGGATGTCCGGTATGATGGTGTTGAAAGCTGAGCTGTAGTCGATGAAGAGCATTCTGACATAGCTCCCTTGTCTCTCCAGATGGCTCAGCGCAGAGTGGAGAGCTGTGGCTATTGCGTCCTCTGTCGATCTGTTGGTCCTATATGCAAACTGGTGTGGGTCCAGGATGTTGCTGTAAGAGATCTGTGCTCTGTCAGTTTCCCTGAATAAATAACAAATTCAGTAAAAAACAGTAAAAGATAATCCTTTACTCGTCTCACATTTCAACGAGCTTGCATTTCAAAATGTGAGATGCAGTGGTTTGTTAACAGAATGTGACATTGAAAATAAAACAAACTATTTGGCTGATTGTGTGATGTAGGTGTCACTGTGTTAAGAGGTATTTGAGGTACCCAAAATAAAAAATGTTTCACAGCATGACACTGCTGAGTATATTGCCTTCAAACACCGATCTTCTAGCTATATATATATATTATATATATATATATTTATATTATATATATATATATATATGCATTTAGCAGACGCTTTTATCCAAAGCGACTTACAACTCATCAACTATCAATTGTTCAGGGCCAGTCTCCCCTAGAGCAACTTAGGATTAAGTGCCTTGCTCAAGGGCACAACGGTGGCAGCCGGGATACGAACCCACAACTTCTCAGGCTACTTACACGCTAGCCAGGATCCTTAACCACTACGCTACCACCACCCCTAGCTGTGCCAATAAGGCTCTGGAAAATGTTGGGAAGATTCTGTGTGCCTTTTAGGTAGCTAGTCCACCAGTTTTACACAATGAACTACATAGTGCTTTAATTTGTACATAATGGTTGGCCTACTACAGCCCCTAAGATTTCATAATTTCATATTATAGTCTTGGAACCAGTGGAGATATTTCTCCTCTCAAAATCACAAATTCAGGCACTGAATTAAAAATCATTTGATTTAATGTTTATACAAAACACATAAAATCCATTATCACCTCCAGAAAAAGTATAAAACAAAGCTAATATATCATTCATCAATCATATACACCACAGGAGTACACTTTTCTGTACACTTTCATTTAGAAAATGATCACAAAGAAAACTAAAATGTTAACTATATATATATACATATATATATAATTTTTTTTTTTTTTTTTTTTTTTTTAAAGAGATGCTGCTGCTGTGCATATGTTTCAAAGGTCCACTGCACGTCTCCTCCTGAGGAGATGAATAGGGCCACAGATGGGTATTTTCAGATGCTGCAGAGGATCTCCTGTGTAGAGCCCAGGTAGAGTATTACAGTAGAGCACAGTGGAAACAAGGCTTTCCTGCCCTTTTGATATCTGGGTGGGTAGGGCCGTTCAGGGATTGGGAAAGCTCTGAGATTCTAATGAGTGACCCCTCTTGTCATGTTTCTTAAAAACACATCAGGGAGAGGTCAGCAGGTTGATCTGACAGCTTGCAAGAGTGACCAGTCTCTTATTCCCAGGAGGACATGAGCGGCACAGGGTTGAGGAGCAACACAATCAAAAAAGAACACAACCAAAAGCCTCAAGGTGTGGCCAGCTCCTTCCTATCAAGAGGCGATGAACAGTGGGGAACACTGGGGAAACCGCTAAGCTGGGTAACACAGCTCACACAGACTGTGTCCCTCTCAAGAGGAGACTAATGGGGTTTGCACTGGAGTTAGTCAGAGGTCAGGGAAGATCTCAGAGAGTTTGTAAGACTGACGTGTTTCCGTTGGCTCCTCCTCTTCCTCACACATCTCCAACTCTTTCTCCAGCTGGGGCAGGGTCTTCTCATACAGGTAGTCTATGATGTCTATCAGCACACAGGGAGGGGAGAGCAGAGAAGAGGAAGATGTAGAGAAAAGGAGAAGGTAGAGAAGAGGAGACAGAGAGTGGAATAAGAAGGTGGTCATGCACAGCTTTTCACTAACCTGATCATTATTACACACTACATCAAAGGACAAATGTATCGAAGTATTCATTGAGGCAAAAAGCAATACAACAGATGCACCAGTAGGGGGCAGCACTCACCACAGAAAGGCATCGTTTTCCAACCTGGGACATAGGTCAACTTGAGCTGGTAGAACCTTATTTGTAAATAGTCTGGAGGGGTGTTTCTACAGAAAGAACCAATATCAACGTTTCACTTTAAACAGCATATACAGTATTTTTAAAAGAATCTGCATCAAACTTTCACTCAAATGTCAAACAAACAAACAAATGTCAAACAAGAGCGTTGGAGTTGTGCTAGTGTCACCGACTAACAATCCTCCACACTGCAAGCCTGTGTTTCCTTGGATAAACGCATCTTCTGAATACGAGTCAACTTTAACTTTTAAATTAAGGGAAATCAGCACCAGCCTTCCACTAAAACATACTGATACAGAGCATTCCTTAAGAGAGAATCAGCCCCAGACATTCACTGGCATGTCAGTGATACACGATTCTTGTGTATACACAGGTAGTCTACCTGCTACATCACAAGAGCTTTTAGTTAAAATGCACATTTAAGAGCAGTCTAGACATTATGGATTAAGCAACCAGAACTTAAAAAAAGCCTCTTACCCAAAGAGGTGAGTAAGGTCATCCCACACAATGTCTGAGGAGTCCTCCACAACCATTTCATTGACCCTGGAGGGCAACACACAGACACAAGGTTAAGCTCAGAGACAAAGTGATCACTGAAGACTACTGCACACAACTGTGAATTGCTGGATAACCAGATGTCATGAAAGTCTGAAATACAGAATGTCGTAGACAATGGCACCTAAATTTCTATTGAATGCTATAATCCTTAACTGTGTCACAACAAAAGAACATCATCTGAGAAGACAGAGGCTGGGGCTCTTTGGATGAGAGTTAGAATGGACATGAAGAACGAGAATGAGATATATGTGAACAGACAGACATTTTGAAACTTACAATTTGATGAGCTGGATTTGACCTTCTAAGCTCTTCCTCCCCTTGATCTTTCCTCCTATCGTCATTTTATGTGTCAGGTACTCCATCCTGCACCCCCCCCAGTCACAGAGAGGGGAAGATCAACACTGTTGCACTGCATTTAGTACAGAAAGGTTCTTCCGAGGGGAAGAGCAACACTGTTGCACTGCATTCAGTACAGAAAGGTCCTTCCGAGGGGAAGATCAACACTGTTGCACTGCATTCAGTAAAGGATAGCACCACCACTGTACTGCACTGCATTGGATTAAGGGAGTTCGTTATGTGTGCTTCTACTCAAAGAGACTACAACTTGCAACAGTCGTTTCAAGAAGTAAACCCCAGTTGCCTGATTGTCAGCTGGGGACATCCAATATGCTAACAAACGTTCACCATACATCAGTCTGGAACATGTGTTTAACAATAGATAATTCCTTAATGTCTCACAGGGGAGAAATTTGCCAATAACCCAAGTAGTATCAGTGAGGCTGCATTTGAAGTATTCCTCACAAATGAAAAACGTTTTAAACGTTTAAAAGTTTGCGCACATTAAAGCTATGGTTTGGAGTACTTACAACTATAGCCCTGTTGTACAAACTCACCAAGTGTTGTCGGTAGGAAGAATAACAAGAGAATTTCATACAATGTAGACCGAATAGCAAACCTGCATCTTAAGCTAACTGGATGGGGCTATGGGAAAGTGAGCTTACAGTCCCATTCAGTTAGTGTGTTGTATCAAATTCTCTCATTGTTCCTCCTACTGACAGCACCTCTGTGAGTTTGAACAAAAGGGCTATAGTCGGAAGTACTCCGGACTAACACTTTAAGTAACAAACTTCTCACCATTTTTCCCTGCACTGTAGCCAGCTGCGACTCTCGAGGTTTTCAGACACAGTGGCCCAGGACAGATTCTTGTACAGGTCCATTTTCTGGATGACCAGTGAGCCGTCCAGGCCAGGCTCCGCCCTCTCCAACAGCTGCTGTCGCACGCTCATCAGCAGGCTTTTAAACTCTGCCTCTGCCCACGTCCCATGTGCTGTGGCTGAGGGACAGGAAGTGACAAAGCCTTCAGTAAAACTGGATAAGTATTCAGAGACCAGTTGTTAGCACCTGTTTACTGAACATCCCGTAGCATGCTTGTAAAGCAATGTGGTGATAGGCTGGAGGGATTTCGGGAGCACACACACACGCTTAATGGCCAGCTAGTATAACGTAACAGGCGATCAAACTGGCCAGATAGTTTGTCGTGCTTTCTATTGTCTATGACAGAGTTTGAGAAAAAGGCACTATGAACTTAACGTCTTTTTATAGTTATTATTTCAAATATTAGTAGAGCAGTTTAGTAACTAAGTAATGATAAATTACCTCTTATTAACTTAGAAATTATTTTAAAAAGTTAAATAGGGCCATTCTGGGTGTTGTGGTACATGTTCACTCACACAGCATAGAAAAGCGTTTCTGCAGAGCTGCACTGCTGCGACCCATCTTGTCTGAGATGACCGTCCAGTTTGTTCCATGCAGTGTGCAGAGCTTCTTCAAGGTGTTGTTCTCATCTTCTGTAAACCTGGGACGAAGATGAGAGAGACAGAAAAACAACACAGATGAAACACTCCAAGCTTCTTGGGTCAATTTTCTGTCTATCTCTCTCTCTCTCTCTCTCTCTCTGTCTCACACATACACAACCCTAAATAACAACAGTTCACATTGTCTGTCTATCTGACTGCGCGTTTATTTGTTAAGCACACAGTTAGAAAAGGTAGCTGTTGAGAATCAGGTGCTTACCTCCCCTTGTAATTCTCCTTGTCACACGCCTTCCTGGCTCGTGCGAGAATAGTCTGCCATGGACGAGGTATACCTTCACCTGTTCAGACACAGAACACCTTTCATTAAACTACAGAAGACCTCTCCTTTCCATCCATCCATTTATTTATGCATTTGGAGGACGCCTTCATCCAAAGCAACTTACACTCACCAGTTACTTCAGGGCCAGTCACCCATAGAGCAACTCTGGGCTAAGTGCCTTGTTCAAGGGCACAACATTGGCAGCAGGGATTTGAATCCACAATTTCCAAGCTACTTGGCATGCTGGCCAGTCTCCTTAACCACTACACTCAAAACCACCACTTAATTAATGTTGATAATGTTGGTATAGGTATGACATTAGAGGATACTCTCATTCTTCAACAAACACATGACACATAATTAAGCCAAATATTTTCACACACACACACACACACACACACTTCATTGGATATCTAATTGCCCCCACGCTTTTCATACTCACAGAAACACATGATACTGTACTCACACAGGCGCATGAGGAAATTGAACTCCTTCCTCTGTTTGAAGATGTTAGCCGTCTCCTCTGGATAGCGGTGGGGTCTGAACAGCTGGGTTTCGCTCTCGATGCCGGAAAGGGCCAGAAAGTCTTTAACATTCTGTTTCAGTCTCATGTTCTCGGTTGCAGTGAACTTCCCAAATCGTAAAGGGATACCTGGTGATGCATGAGTGCAGGGTGTATGTGTGTGTGTGTGAGTGTGTTTGTGTGTGTGTGTGTGAGTGTGTAAGGGAATGAAGTACACAGTCATATTCAGCTCTTCCTGCAGCCACGTAAACAAAGTCGTCAATCAGAAAAAATGTCCACAGGAAAAAAAATATCTACAATTAAACGTCTTACATTATAACACCATTGTATATAGCTGTATCTTTGCAAATAATGGGCAAACATGAAGCAGATTCATGGCAGTTAAGTCTTTGAGGGTTGAGGGGGTTAGTGAATAGGGCTTAGTGGGGACACTGGGCATCAATGGTAACAAATTAGTTCTTACTAAAGGCTATTATTCTGCCCAAACACTATCCTACACGACATAATTAATAGGCAGCTGATAAACTCTCTTCTCTGAACACATATTTAAACACCATACTTTCACATACAAACACTATAGTTCCACATATTCCCAAAGAGAAAACAAAGCACTCACCTTGCTTTTTGAACTCCCTGAAGCGGGGCAGGTCATACCTGATGGTCTTCCTCACGAAGGCATCATCACTGAAGTTATACTTAGGAAGGAACTCAAGGATCTCTGCTCGGATGGCATCATCAACATTCAACGGTTCTTCTTCTTCCTCTGAAACATTGGGAGAGGATTCTGCATTCTTTCTGGCCTTCTTAGACTTGCTCTTCACTGGCTTATGTGGAACTGCTTCACTGTCCATTTGCACTGGTGTAAGTGTCACCTCTGCTTGTGTGTTCTCTTCACCACTTGCTTTTTTCTTCTTTTTCTTCACCTCTACCTCCTGAGGGATGGCAATGTCTGCACTCTCTTCCTTCACCGCTGCAGTCACATTCCCATTTTCTCCTTCATGTTTTCTTTTCTTTTTCTTATGTCCTTTGTCTGTGTGCTCATAACGGACCTCAGCTGGTCTGTCTCTGTTCAGCTGTTCATCTTGCTCTGTCTCTTTTGATTTCTTCTTCTTCTTTTTATGTGTATGTGCTTTGGGAGCCTCCGCGTCCTCAATGGTTGTCTCTTGGAGTGCAGGTACCTCATCTAGGTGTCTCTTGCTCTTCTTTTTCTTCTTCTTTTCCAGTGATAACAATCCTGCTTCCGTCATGGTCACCTCGTATAGTATGTTTCCTGCAACAGTATCGATGGAAATCATGGCCATATAATTTTACTGGAGTGTCTCTTAAAACTAAACAGCAAACTGAGTGTCCGACAGAAGTCTGCAAATCTTTACTATAAAACTGTACCATATTAAAAACCTTAACCACTGATCTTTGCCCTTCGAGTAAGGTCTGAGTGGCAATATGAGTGACATTATGTATCGAACAGCAGCTAGCTAGCAAAATTGTAACCTCACGGACTTCACTCTAACAGTTACGGTATGTGGTCACAGCAGAACATAATGTAAACATAAATTACATAAACAAAAGTTAACTATAGTCATTACAAACATAAATAGATAGACTATAAGCTATCTTTCACAACTCACCCAGGCACAACACTGACCCATGTGAATTTATCTTCTTCACTGGTAGTTACAATTTGGCGCATTTTAATTTCGTAAAAGGTGTGTTTCCCTACGCCATCTACTGGATTGGCGGTGTACTTGCATTTTACTGACTCAGGACTCTCACGCCGCCTAGTGAGCAGGGAGCTAACGCACTCCAAATCGAAACAGCATTGCGAGCTGTTTCAAGCAGATTTCTCCACAAATGTATGGAAATAATTTTGTGTCTTTATTATTCAAGCATAGAAAAAATACTTTGAAAACAAAAAATAAGCATTGAAAGCAAAAAATCAGGGTTTCAAAATCGTTAAGACTAACAAAACCGACTATTCTCATTTTCTTTCATTTAAAATCTGAAACCTCTGCTTGCAGGCTGAAATGTTTTACTATTTAAAACGTTATGCTTGCGGATCCAAAGGTTTTGCACCTCTAAATCTTTTACAAATCAAAAAGTTTTGCTTATTCGACTTGAGCCTGATTGCTCTCATTCCAAAACAAGGGTGACATATGCTGAAGATGAACGTGAAGTGATGGTTCTCCAGGGTGGCGTTCTGACCAGAATTATATCCAAAGTGAGAAACATGTGCTTCTCATATTCATTCTGTGCTGTGCTCTCATATTCATTCTGTGCAGATCATATGGAGAGGAAAAACTGCCTGATTAAATATTCACAATTCAAATGATATACTTTTCCAGCAGCCCAGTGATGTGTTGTAGTTTATGGCCATACACCATCATACCATCATTTTAGATGAAGGGAGGAACATTTTAACATTTTATTTTATTTATATGTTGTGTAAGTAGACTCTACTAAAGGAATCTCTCAGTATTTAAGATATTCATCTATCGGTACAAAATCACACTACAGGAGAATATGGTGAAAAAATATGTAATGATATTAAATCAAAATCTTCATAAATCTTCATCAATTTGGTTAACTGTAACTGTGTCAACTGCTGAAGCAATTGATATTTTCATGTCATTTAGGCCTAAAAATCCGTGTAGAAGGTGGTCGAGGCTAAACGGTGGGGTGCCATAGTGGGGATAAGATATTTCTTGTTAATATAATTGTTCCTAGGAAAAATATGCGTCTTGATGACAATTATGCCTATGTTTTTTATCATTAGGCTACAGTATATGAACTACAGCTCTAAACTGTAGATTTGAGTACATGATGTACAATAATGACATCATGTCACCATTATGATGTCATCAAGAATTATATCTTTTCAAGTCATTCTAGATTCTGAGTCTGAGTCTGCTTTAAGAGAGTTCATTTCTGATGAAGAGAGCTCTTGAGATAACTTATATTTTCTATTCACTTGTCCACGTGCTTATAATTCCTCCATAAGGATAACATATACAAAACTGAGTTACGTTTTGTGTTTTCAGTCTAGTTTACAGATACTTTCATTTACAATTTTTATAGGTAATTAGCCTAAAAAGAAGTAGGTCCAGATAGATACTGTTCTCTTCTCTGTCTCTTTCTCTGGCTGTAATTAGCCTAAAAAAGAAATATGTCAATCCTTAATTCTTTTGTCAGGATTAGAGTAAACATGCAGATCATATTTTGAAAGGAGTGGGCAGAGAAAGGCTTTAAGATGAGGGAAAAAAGGAAGAGAATTTAGATCCTTACCAGACAGTGGAGTAGTGATCCAGAAAATAGGTAATTGTGGTTGAAATATTGTTAATTCACTGGTCTTCTTTATCCATAAGCTTGAGGTTCTGGTTACTTTATGTTGCTCTTTAGGCGACTTTTGTTGGACTACACTAAACCTTTTCTGTCTCCTACTCTGTGTGTCATCTGACTAAGGACCAGAAATGACACGTCAGACTAAAAGGCAATAGTGGGCTGTAGCATTTGTCAATCTGATTGAACACTAAGAATTGAACACTGGCTATATAGAACTGACAACAAACCCGGAAAAACATTTTTCATGTTTGTATTTAGAGCTCCCTAGTTTGCAAGGTGAGAATTATGGGAATATGAGTTGGCCTTTTGCAAACCCAGTTCAAATAAATTGTGAGAAAAAGAATGGTGTCCTTGGCATTTGGTCTGGTGAGTTAAAATGAACTTCCCATGTCTTGACAACCTCACCCAAACTGACATGCAGAGTAGTGGGGGCCTTGCATGTCAGCCTCTGAAACTGGTGTGTAAATGTGAGTGTGAATGGGTGAATGTAAAGCTATGCAAAGTGATTTAAGTACTCGTAGGCGTGAAAAAGTGCCATATATGCAGCCTACTAACCATAACCAAAGTTAAATGTGTGATTGTTGTGAGAAAACTATGACTCTCTTTTCTATAGCTAACAACAGATAACTTCTGTTGGCCTGGTGATGGATTAGCTAAGTGATGGGCACTGTAGTCCAGTCTTGTCTCTTTATAGTAAAGGCATAGCAACAGATACAATGGTCCTGAAGACCACATTGGCTCTCTAGGGGTTAATTAATCAGCTGTGTATTTTGGGGATTTCCCAAAATGCAGTTTATTCTTTAATAATTTTCTCCCTCAGAACCAGTAAATTCCAAATGCTTATTGCTGTGCAATTCAACAGACAGGCCTACATTTCTTGTTTCTGTGGCTTTGTCTAATGAAACCGAGCTAGGTATGTTTTAGAAAAGTTGTATTATGATAATAAGCTCCTTGAGTCCATTATATACCGTGAATATAGCACAACTGAGCAACACCCCTCAGCTGTGCTATATTCACAGTATAGAATGGCCTCTCAAAGCTTATTGCTTAATTATAGACTATCATAATACAGCTCTAAAGGCTTGAGTACTGGAATTAGGTGTGTAGTGGCCCTGAGTAACAACATGTAGGCTACACCTTTATGATATTTATAAAAAATGTAACCTTTTCAAGTCATTCTAGTTTTAGGAGAGCTCATTTCTGATGGAGCAACTTTATGAAATAACTATTTTCCCTTTGCTTGTCCAAATGCTTATATTCTCTAAATAAGTGCAACATATAGGCCCTAAGAAAGCAAGGTAAGCTCTGTGATTTCGAAACAGCATGGTAATTTACAGATACTTTCATTCACTGTTTTGATTGTAACTAGTTCTAGAAAGAAGTAAGCCTATTTAAATTCTAACTCAGTAGTCAAGATAAGAGAAAGAAACATAAAGATAGATCATACTGTGAGAAGAGGGAGTAGACAAAGGCCTTCAGATGAGTGCAAATAGGAAGAGAATTTAGATCCTTCCCAGTTACTTCAGACGTAAGGGATGCCAGCGAGCATTGCTGTGTGTGTAGTACGTTAGTAAACCTCCCTTCCGACATCTCAAGAGCCTCTTAGTTAGCTAACTGGGAGTCTGGGTTTTCAGTCAACTGGCTAGGGTGCATGACTCCCGATCCAAAGTTGCTGTGAGGTTGAAGGCATGGGGCCAGGACTCTGCAGGATGACCTTACTTACACTGGTTTGGTGAACTGGATGGGAGTGAGCATTGGACTCAACTCCTGATTCAAGGTTGCTGAGTTTGTGGGTTTGAGCAGTGAGGGGTTAGGTGCCTTGCTCAAAGCCACTTTAGCCATGATCCACTGGCCGGGGATCGAGCCGGCAATCCTATGGTTACAAGCTCGAAGCCCTAACCAGTTTAGACTTTTAATTTAAAAGACATTTGTGTTAAGTTTGTAGCCATATTATATATGTATGTGTATATATATATATATATATGTCCACTTGTCATTATGGGAAAATCAGGTATCCTGACAAGGCAGACTATAACATAAAGTCTCTGCCTCTGTCCATCTAACTCTTCCAAAGTTAATGCCAAAGCTGATTAAAGCAAACACTGTTCTTTGGCCACAGCCTTTCTTGTGCACCGTTGCAGCCCAGTTGTCATAGTGCTAAGCCTGCTCAATTAAGCTCTACAAAGACAGAGTGTAGTGATTGGTCCTACCAGACCTAGGTAGAGCCCCTTTGGTGCGTTGCTAGACCAGCGGACTAAAACTATTTGCTACCGCTAAGCTAGATTTCTAAGATACCCTTCAGGTTGACCGGCAAACAATTATCCTATAGAAAAAACATACAGCTCTAAACCATACATGAGACACAAAAATGACATCATGTGTCTCCATTATGATGTCATAAAGAACTAAGTCATTCTAGATTTGAGTCTGCTTGAAGAGTTCATTTCTGATTAGCGACATTTTAAGATGACACTTACTTCCTCTTTAGTTGACCAAATGCTTACATTTCATACACAAGTGCAACATATAACAAAGTGAGGTAGGTTTTGTGATTTCAAACAGCTTGGTGACTAACAGATACTTCCATTATTTTGATAGGTAATTAAAATTTTAGCCTAGTATTTTGTGAAAGCTGTTGTATCTTTTTTATACATTGTTTTTTTTTTCCAGAAAACAATGTGGTCCAGTGGGAGGGCCATCGAGAAGAAAGGGAACAGCAAACCTGATGCTGGTAAAGGTTTTTTTTTTTAAATAATCAAAGATTACTAACCAATCTAGCTATGCTTCAGATATCTCTAGAATAATACTAGACTTGATGTAGTTGGATCATAAATCTGATGTGGACTCTCAAATGAGTCCATTATTTTTTAGTGTAGTATCAAGAGGGCTTTGAAAATTCTCCTGACAAATTAAGATTTCTTGCTACCTTTGCCAGCTAACCCTATCTTGGCTTCTTCTGGGACTGGATCGTTCATCTGTGAAGCATGGCTGGAGAGTGACCAGCCAACTGTGCACACTCTAGTGCTACCAGATGAGTTTTCATTTCTCTCTGGATACCTTGAGGATCTCTCAGAGGCGTATGTTAATTTATTTTCATTCCTATAAAATTGTCAAAGAAAAAGGAACCTGCGGAAAGTCAATTTTAACTGAGTCAGGACTAAGTCATTATTAAATTGAATCAAAAAATAATAATAATGGTCTTCATTTTCAATAGGGATTGGGCTAAGTTCTGTGAAGCAGCTGCTGATCCAGTGAGTATAACCTAAATGCTGTTACACCTATCCCTTGGAGTGAAAAGGTAAAACATTATTTTGACTTTTATGTTATTGGTATCCAACTGGTGACTAAAGTGCAGTTCATGTCACTCTGCACAAAGCTGTTGAGTGACGTGAAAATGAGTGCAATGACTTGCCTTCTTCCGGCCCTCTTGAGAATGTTGAAAGAGGACCCAGAATGCTTCCAGACCGTCTAAGAGAGCATTCGACTTGAGCCTGATTGCTCTCATTCCAAAACAACGGTGACATATGCTGAAGATGAACGTGAAGTGATGGTTCTCCAGGGGGGCGTTCTGACCAGAATTATATCCAAAGTGAGAAATATGTGCTGCTCATATTCATTCTGTGCTGCATCAGCCAGCTCCACCAGGTATGTGGTCAGCCATAGTAAGATGATTCTGTAACTTTATGTTCAGATTTGTATTTGAATGTGCTGGTAAATCAGTTGGTATGTCACATTGTTAACACAGGCTTAAACTAGATTGTACAGTTTCTTTAGGTCAGTGGTTGTCAAACTGAGGTACGAGTACCCCAGGGGGTACTTGGATCAATTCAAGGGGGTACACAAAAAAAGTCTGTGAATAGATTCTCAGGTCTCACCAACATGAAGTTCAGGTACAGACTATACGTGGACAAAGATCTTGCACTCAAATTGTCCCCAATACAACGCAATTGCCACTACATGGTAGCCTGTTTATCAATATGACTTCACATTTTGTATATGCAGCAATAATAATTAGAAAAATATTAATTATAATAGCAAGCTGTCTATGGTGCAGGGGGTACATGGTAGTTAAAAGTTTGGGAACCACTGCTTTAGGTCCTCATGTACACTGCTGCAACAGCTTGGCATCACAGAGCAGCAGGTTAAAAACTATGTTAAGGAGGCCTTGAGGGAACTCAGTCTTGGCTCCAGTTCCTTAAGTGCTGCCATCAGTAGTGCAAAAGATAAATTCATCCTTTGCTGAGAGGAAAGTCTGAAGATGACTAGAAGTATAGAGATGCCTGTTAAGAAGCCTACAACAGGTCAGACCAGCAACTCTCAGAAAGCCATCCAATTATCCTTGGCTTCAACTATGGGAGGAATCATAACAGCAGTATTCAATTGCATGGAAACCTGTTTAGATGATAACAGCAAGTCTGCTAAAAGGTGGCTTGCCACCATGAAAGAAGTGTTGGTTTGTCCAGGCAGTTTCTATGGAGGAATTTAAAATTAGGGCCAAGAAAGCCATTAGTGAAGTTCTCATCAAAAAACTAGAAGGCGATACCAGTTTTTCTGAAATGACATTACCACTTCCACTGATGCAACAGTGGAAAAAATTCATCAGTTACCTCATTGCTATCATGAGCCCATTGAGGAGACTGCAGCCAGTGTCGTTGAGTCTTTCGTGGTGAACATGAAGACGATTGCTCAGTCTTCTAAGGACAGGTCCTCGGCCAATGAGGAAACGGAGGTGAACACTTCAACTGATACCTCTGTAATTGTCTATGAAGGAAGAGTGGGCCAGGTGCAGCTACCCACAACAAAGATTTACATTGATTTGAGGATGATATTAAAATACTTTTTTGGTAATTTACAACTATCAGGCCCCCAAGCACGTTGCAAGAGTGACCCAATTCTTCCGCTGACACCAGCAAGGAGCTCTTTGGAACTTCGTACAACACACAGTGATGCAGACACCCTGTTAAGCCTGCATCAACTTGACTCCTGCACTAAGAATGTGCTAAAAGGAGTGATCACTGCCTATCTGCCTGGAAAAGGACAGTATTTATCTTTGCCATCCACCAACGGCAGCTTTGAAGACAGCATCCTGTTCCAGTTGAGTGAAATGGCTTCATCCAGCTCCCCATTTCTCACTGAGGACGATCTCAAGAAATACTTGTCTAACTTTAAAGAGAATGATTTAAGTAAGAAACATACAGAATCACAGTCCATTCGATGCCTGAAGACACTATCTAGTGTTGAATTTCAAATTAATGCCTTTGAGGCAGTGACTGATATCCTTGCTGCTTCTGTCCAAAGCCACATCTCTTTGCAATCCTCCGTTATCAGTAGTGAGATGGATGCCTTGCCAGAAATACCATGGGCTGAGTTCTCCTCTAAAAATCTGGATTCGGTCATCACAGACATTGTTGACCAGTTTGTGACTGAGATGTGTGCTGAGCCGCCTAAGTCCATTACGCCTACTGCAGTGGATGCAGGCTTGTCAGGCAATATCAATTCACCCTTTTTCCCAACTGCATCAATAGTGTGTGAAAATTTGCATGGTAAATTGAAAAAGTTTTTTACTCAGTGCAGTGTGATGCACAGAGGTCTAGGCAAAGAACTTAATGTCAAATCTGCCAGCCATGCCAATCCAACTGAAATCAGCACAGAAGAAATTAATAAAGAAGAACAACCTCGAAGAGACAACTGACCTTCAGAGCCTTACTACAAAGGTCATGATAGAGCTTGTCAAGGCACTCAGTGAACAGAACACAAAAACCAACACATCTAGTTTGGAGAACAAACTTCCTTCAACCTCTGTACCTGATGGGTTGAGATTACCATCTCAACATGAAATTGCCCGCATTGCCTCTACATTTGTTGCAAATGTCATAACTAATGATTGTGATGACATAGTCAGACCTTTATCTGAGGCCATTAAAAAAATGTCCAGCACAGACATTAAAACCAGTGTCACAGAAGATGTGAGCAAAGTTCTTCTTCAGGCAGCTGAAAAGATTGTAGGGCAATCCTGCCCACTGGCTGCAGAGCCCACTGCATCAGATGTAGCTGCAGAAGTTATTGAAGGCCTTAAGACTCTGCTATCAAATTTACCAGCAACAATGGAGAATGAAAAGGATTTAAATTTAATCTGGAGAATCAGTTTGAAGATGATGGGAGGTTTACAGGGAAAGTTACAGACATTCTTCACCAAGTGTCAAGGGGTTGGCACTAAAGCCAAAGGCAATGCTAAAAAAGTAATCAGTGCAGCTCTTGTCTGCATTAGGAAGGATCTTTCAACATCAAAGAACGTACAGAAATCGGAGGACACAAAGATGATTTATGACATCTTAAATTCAATGTTAAAAGATATTGGCGAGGTTGATGTCCAGAAAGTTGAAGATCTGAGCCCTGTAGTTGAGATAGCTGCTTCTTCCTTATCACGTTCATCAAGCAGAAGGTAGGAATGCACTGACAGGTTTTTACCACTCTCCATTTGTGAGTTTATAGCCAATGGTAGCATTGTCAAGGATACTTACATTGACATGGATGACCAAGTATACGATGGGCTTCCTGCAGGTATATCAAGAGAAACTATTAAAGTTGCAAAAATACTTAACAAAAAACTTGATTTAAAGGGTCGGCTGTCTAAGTCCTCATCAAAGCAACAGAGTCTCCACTCAATTGCTTTAAAGTTAGACAGATCTCTATCCAGCAGCTTGTTATCTGATAACCTCACTAGTAGAGTTTATGCACTCTTCAAGAAGTGCAGCAGGAAGGCCATGCACAAATCAGATTCAGATACAGTGCTGTTGAACACTGTAAATGGTGAATTTACAAAGAAATGGATTGCCTCCCAGTTTGTCAAAAGCTACGCTGAGGAAACAGTCAAACACTTCCTTCTCCTGTGCTTCGACCTACCTTCTCCTTATGTCCATAAGCCAGGCTGCGTGGTTCCAGCCTCTGCTTCAGTCTCATCTGAGATAATAATTGACCTTCTAAACCTATTGACCAAGGCAATGGTCAAGGAGGTAAGGTCCAGCTTTGCTAAGTCTGACATGTATCGGGAGGATCATATACAGCAGACAAAGAAGAGGACCCCTAGGAGAGGGATCCTTAGATTCTTCCCAAAAATGCCAAAGGTCAAGATATTCCGTAAGGTAAAACTGATTGATAACTTTTGATAGCTATACTAGGAATGTAGACATAATTTAATCATTATACAGTGTGTTAATGCAATTTACCACTGAATTGACCCCAAGGACTAAACTACAATGATTCAGTCAGAGGTGCCCTTAAACTTCTACCTTAAAGCCTGGTTTTGTTTGAAGGTCATTTGTTCCAGAAAAACAAATCAGGAAACAGTGATCCATCCCTTAACAACGACTCACTGAAAAAGATCATCACAGCTAATGTAGCTGCAGGTACAGGTCAACAGGTTGTCAGTATTCACTGACATACTTACATGAGTATCTACATTTTTCAAGATGTGTAATTCTGGCATCTATCATTTATAATTCTTCCTTGTCAGAATCTACCCATCCATTCCACCAGAGTCCTTCAACCCCAGAGCAGAGCAAGGAAGATCAGTCTAAGAAGCAAAATCCTTTCAAGAGATTGGTTACTGCAATGAGGAGGAGGAAATAATAGATTAATCCGAAGTAATTTCACAAAAGCTGACATAAATCACTACCAATCATCTTACTTCTAATAAAATGTTAAGCATTTATATCATTGTCAGTGTTTATAACTCTGGATTACTGTTTTCAAGACAGTGAAATTAATATTATCAATGTGCTAATTGTTTTAACATTTAAAAAGTAATTAGGCAAGATTAGTAAAGAAACTTGCAGAACATTTTGTGAGGGGAGGAGGCTCATAAATGCCTTCAGAAGATGAAAAATCAAGTGGATCTTCAAGCCTAACATGTGGCCTACTGGTTCAGATGGATATAAGCCTGTATGGTTAAATTTGTGTTACGATTATAAGGGGTCCTTGGAAATTTTTCTGCTCCATGAGGTGTCCCCAGTCAAATAAAGTTTGAGAACCACTGGTTTACACAGCACAAGAAAGTTCTGCTGTCACAACCCTGTCAGGAAAGCTGAAGACAATTTCATTGAGCAGTTGTCCATTTTTGCAAGCTGGCTAGATAATTTTGCAAAGTACGCTGCCTTTGACGTGTCATATGTTTAACTGATGTGAATGATGTGAAGTGAGTATTTGTTCATTTATATTCTTTGTTCCATATTGTGTTTACATTCTTACACATGTAAGACTTTTATTTTGGTTTTATTTCACATCCAGGTCAACAGAGGAGCCTGTTGATGCTGCAATATGTTGATAAATTCCAATGTTGTTTTTGATAGCATCCTTGTTGGAAAAGTTTATAATAATGTCTCCCATGGAGTCAGCAACGCAACAGGCCTGTTTCCTTTACAATTGAATTTTTGGTGAAATTAAATGAATCTTAATACTTACTTACATTCTCACATATTTTTTATCTGTGAATTATCATTCTTCTTGCAGGGGGTTGCTGTTTCAACACAGAATCAAGCAAAACTGCCCTGAAGCTCTATGAAATGGAAACAGTCCTGTCTCTGGAAAGCAGGCAACTCAAGGCACTTATGGTGGCCTACAGGGTGATAGATGGCTCTGCTCCCATCTACCTGAATACTCTCATAAAGCCCCATGTCACCCGCCGACAGCTACGCTCCTCTAAGGAACGTTATCTAGCACAGCCAACACCTTGTGCAGGTCAATCCAGACTCTTCTCATGTTTGGTTCCACGCTGGTGGAATGACCTTCCAAGTGCAACCAGATCAACTGATACCCTCTCCACCCTCAAGAAACTCTTGAAGACCCAGCTCTTCCAAGAATATCTCCTGGCATAAATTTTGAGAATGCACTTAACAACTTATACTTAATTTCTCTTTTATACTGCACTTTTTATTGCACTATTGCACTTTCAACTCAACATAGTGCAGTTCTATGTTAGCAATATGCACTCTTTGTTAGTTCTTTATTGTGTTGTAGCTTGAATGTTATCCTCTTTTGTAAGTCGCTTTGGATAAAAGCGTCTGCTAAATGCATAAATGTATATGTAAATGTCAAGCAAAAATTTACAGCTATCCGAAACCGAGGTAAATGGGCTTTTTAACTGTTGGGGATAAGAGAAGAATGGCTTACTTTAGTATTTAGCTTACCTAGTCAAACATCAAAGCAGATGATTCCTTAATTGTATGGATACTCCAGGCTTTGGAAAGTATATTGGTTATACTTAAAGTGAAGCATACAGTTAATGGAAGCTTTTGTATTTAATAATGTAACTGGCTTGTGTGAGTGTATAGTACACACTGCATAAAAAAAAAATTGTGTGCATCAGTTAAAATGTGGGCAGTAACTATGTATAGCTTGGTTCTCACATACACACACATTACTCGTACATTAATTCTGTATAACAGCACACTTATACAGCACACTTGTACTGTATAACAGCACACACATAGGTAGCTGTACCCATGAAAATGTTTATAACGCTTTATGAATACTATGTTCCTAAAAAATTTGACTTGTGGGATGGATACACAAAACATAAACTGATACACAGTTGCAAACAGTTGTGTGGAAGTAATATATAACTATCATTTGTTCACATCAGCAGCAAAATCATATTTTAATTGACTTGATGTAGGAGGACAATGATTTTTAGAGGTTTTGTGGAAAGGATGTAACTTAAAACAAATTCATGTGGAGTGCATGCTGTTTGTTGCGGGGAGTTCTGAGAATTGCAATCTGGAATGTATTGTATTGAATAACATGACATTTAAAATTAGTCAAATTTAGTAAAGCAAAGCAGTAACATTTTAGATTAGGGTACACATATTCACCATTAACTAGCAGCTTCTTAACATGCAAATTAGTAACATACTAGCCATTTGTTAGTCATTACAAGTCACAAATTTATACCTTATTCAGCATGAGCTTATTCTACCCATAGTAAACCATTAACAAGGAATTTCTCCAATGTAAACTCCTAATTACTGCTTATTCATAGTAATTTAGCTTGTTGCTGTGTATCAATAATGATTTTGATATGCTTTGATTAGTATGGGGCTTACAAGGCAGTAGTACAACAGGAACCTTTGCTGTTGAGTTTGCACTGTTGAGTTCACCAGCGTTTTCTTTTGTCCTCAGAATGTACCAAACGGTTGATTGCCACTCCTGACATATTTCTCAGATGGGCCTTTTCTGTTTCGGCAGCCTCAGGATGGCCTGTTTCACCTGTATGAAGAGCTGCTTTGACCGCATGTTTTATGTTCACAGTCAAATCTTTCAAATGCCAACACCATACCTGGAATCAACTCCTGACCTTTTATCTCCTTTATTGATAATGAAATGGTGAAGACAATGGCCGCACACATCCATGAAATAGCTTTTGAGTCAAGTGTCCAATTACATTTGGTCTCTTTAAAAAGGGGGTGGCCCATTATAAAGCACTGTAATTCCTGAACCCGTTGTTCCATTTGGAAGTGGATATCCTCAAATTAAAGCTTAGAGTTAGCACTTTATGACCATGTGCATCATATAACTATAATTTGAATATGTCATCATAAACAGGGTTAAATAGCAAAACTTGTCAGTGTCCGAATATATGTGGACCTAACTGTATTAAGACATTTTTATGATTTTAATACTGTTAATTCATTAAGGTGACTAAATTAGTATGCTGTTAGTGAAGGGCTGGATGAAATGGACATTTTCAAATCAATCATGAGACAGTGTTGATTCATTAAAATCCACTTACTATAATTTATATTGTTCCTTTTTGTTTTTGTAACATCATTAAGCTATTTCACCAGTTCTCTTATATAGTGCCATATGGTACTAATTGATCAATTTTACATTGTAGAAGCTATCTAAAGACCAAGCATAAAGGAAAGCATATGGATTATGGAAAATTAAAAGGAAGCAAAAATATGTTGCCACTCTTGGCATTCTCGTAGCCACTCAAGTTAAACAGTTGGAGTCAAGACCAAGTGGAGGTTCAAGAGTCAGAGAGTCGAGACCAAGGTGTTGTTTTTAAATGTAGCCAAGACCGAGGAAGAAAGACCATAAAACATTTACATTTACATTTATGCATTTAGCAGACGCTTTTATCCAAAGCGACTTACAACTCATCAACTATCAACTGTTCAGGGCCAGTCTCCCCTAGAGCAACTTAGGGTTAAGTGCCTTGCTCAAGGGCACAACGGTGGCAGCTGGGATTCGAACCCACAACTTTTCAGGCTACTTACACGCTAGCCAGGTTCCTTAACCACTACGCTACCGCCACCCATAAAACGAAGAAAGACCATAAAAAATGAGGAAGAAAGACCATAAAAAATGTTTGTTTTCATAACCATGATTTAAAATTCTGTAGGCACACAGTTCTATAAGATAGACTGAGGACTGTTAATAGGAGCAGTCTGCTACACTTTTGTTACTTAAACTCTTCATATGGACTTTTACTGATAGTCTGGAAATCGAGACCCACAACTGATAAACCTTTTTAATTCATGGGGCAACACCAGTGGATGCCTATCAAAATGCCTCTGCCTCTCTCAATTGGATGTGATATGATTGCAGACTGCCTGCTCATCTTGTCTTCACTGTGTGATCGATGTGTAAATTGATTTTAATAATGGGTATTTTGTGAATATTAACATACAAAAAATTAAAAAAGAGAAACAAGAGAAAAACCAACAGATTTCAGATTTCAGATTCAAGAAATGATTAATTTACATTCACCTGCGTTAGCAAAGAGCAATTCTGAAAAAGCAGCAATATATAAATGACAGACATTTAGGTAAATAACGGAGTGTATTTAAGAAACCACTGAGTCGAATCAGCTGAGTCTCTGGTGCACCTCTGGATCAAAAATGCCTGAAGACTGATACAGATCTGAAACATGCAGTGACAAACTTTCGAGCTGAGCAAATTAAGACATGGCAGTGAATCTGATTGTGTGGTCAGGCAGCCCTAAAAGTCAGATATTAATGAAAACAAACAATATATTTGTTGTAATTATTGATTACACTGAAGGGTTTTTCCTACAAATCTGTTTTATTATATAATCATACATACAATTGATTTGACAGAATACACATTTACTAGTAAATTCAACGCAGGTTATCACTTTTGTCAGCATAGGATGGTGTTTTCTAGGTTTTCTAAATAATTGTGTAATCTGGTAAATTTGCGTAGGGGACTGGTTGTAGCCAGGCTTCTACCTTTTCTCACTTCTCTGAAAATACATACATATTTTCAACCCTAACTTTTTACAAACTTTTCCTAATTGTGGTGACCTTTTTGGAAAGTAGCAGGTGCAATTAACAAGAGTGGTGATGAGCAGTTTACACAATAAATGCTGTTAACTAAATTAAACACTATAGTCACAGAATGTTTGCAGACATTGTCCTAATGAACTATTTTGATCATGATCTTGCAGGCTTTGTGTTCTTATTCCTACAGATTTGAATATGATTTTGAAGGTGATTTTGAATATGATTTTGTTCAGTGATGCTTTACAACAACATACAATTGTCTGGAATTACATCATGTAGCTAGTCCTGGAGTTTATTTTTGTCAAACTAGTCATCTTTCTTTGACCCCTGGCAGTTGGGTTAGCCCCTTGAGTCGTGGATCTGCCCAAGGTTTCTTCCTAGATTAACTGAACATAAGGGAGTTTTTCCTTGCCCCTGTTGCTCTTGGATGCTCCTTCTGTGAAGTGCCACGAGACAATACTATTGTAAAAGGTGCTGTAGAAATAAAAAACTGGATCATAAGCAATAAAACAAGATTGTAATGTTAGGTGTCAATGTTCATAACACCTAAATGATGAATTTAAGTATCTGAATAGTTGGAGAGGAAGGCACGGTTAGGACTAGGAGACAGAAGACAGGATCATCCAGATAAAGAGTCCTGATGAATGCTCTATCATAAATTAGTACTTAAATGTAGCCAGTTTGGGTGTGATGACTTTTTTTCAGCCTGGGGTCAGAATTTGCGGTTGTACACTGCACTCTCAGTTAAGGTGCCAGAGGAACAAACGTTAAATATTTAGGAACATTTTTCTGCACACTTACATCCATGCAATAGTGTTTACTTAACCAGGCTTTCTGTTAGACAACCGGCTTTTGGATTCTCTTTTGTGTTTAGTAAAGTTCCTTTCCTAATGAAGTGCCCCATAAATATTTGGTAGTAAAGACCATTTGAATTCTCTAAATGCTTAGGAAGGGTGCTTCAATGTTTCCTTTCAAACCTCCTTGGTTCCTTTGAAGCAAAAGGAGACAGGAAAAGCCTCACAATTCCTTGCACTATGAAACATCCAATCAACCTGGCACAGATCAATAACACCCGCCTTCCTGTAAGTGTAAGCAAAGATGGCAGATAGGCACAGCAAAATATTTCATGATGAGCCACTCCCTGGAACCACTATCGCACTAATCCCCGTTATGCAGTGCAGAGGTACGCTCTTTTAACACTGAGGTCTATGGCAGAACGCCAGAATTTCACATAATATTTTAAAAGCCTTATTTTTCTGAGCAATGGATGTACATTTTAGACACGGTATATCTCATGATCTCAAAACCCTTGCCCATTTAAGGAAAATGCTGTGATAGTTTGACAGGAGAAAATCAATTTTAATGCAGGTGTTGTGGAGAAGTTTCTTGGAAAAACCCAAAAAGCAGAGAAGTTTGTCTTGTTCAACCAAGTCTTTATTGCGTTCACCGAGAGAATGGATATAACAGTGGTAATCCTCAACCATTCCAGCCTTACACCTTTTCTATCTATTTTAAGTACTCCTGCTAGTAGATGATGTAGCTGGCACAGAGCCAATCCTACACAAGGCCTCAGTCTCTGTCCTTTTACGATGAGGCTCTAAACATGGTTTCGACACAGTTTCTTTTTATAGCACAACACTCTGCTGCATGCTCTATCCTATTTCTATATACACACATACATATATTACTTGTTCCTACAAAATTCCCGACAGTGTACACCGAGATTATTTCAGTGCACCGTACTATTTACTATTAGCCAGGCTAGTGCCGCCTTGGGCTTCCGCTAATCTGCTACAGCCAAGCATGTCAACGACACGCCGTTTTGTGCAGATTTGTTTGTATTGGTTAATGAATGGGTGAAAGCACTTTAACTTTATTGGCTGGGAAAACCACAGGGAGATAATATCGTATGGACAAAATGGCGCTATTAACGCCATTTATGTGTAAATGTAACGTATTGAATGCCGCCACAGGCGTAATAGTGACTACTTTGTTTGGTCCCATAGGGAAGGAAAGTGAAACAGATCCTAGCGGTCCTGACCCGAAAGCCATCCTATTGAAAATCCCATAGCCCCGATTTTTTTAAACAAAGACATGACATCAAAAATATTTTTCATTGAATATATTGAGATGATCTACTAACTTTGAAAGTGTTGGGTGAAATTTTGCCGCCTTTTAAAAATCGAAATTGTGAAATCCAGTCAAAAATGAGCTACATGATTAGCATGTTCCCTGTTTATTAGCATGATTAGCTTGGAGCACGGCTATAAACCACGCACCTCTGTGAGTAGAACCTCCACCAATTGCTGTAACAGAGAGGTTATAATCCCACAATAAACATCATTACCTTTCTTCACAAAAAAATGTATGGTGAATCTGGCAAATTAAGGTTTTGACTAACAACTTGACTAACAAGACACCGTTAGAAAAAAATTAAAAAATTAAAATCGGTATGTATGAAAGCCAGAAACAGTAGAGTTGCCAGACATACACACCATATGAAAGCCACTGCCTTAACTTCGGACTGTGAACCAAAATATAATTTTTAATTTCCATTTATTTCACCATAGAGGTCGAAACGCTGCCAATAGGGGGCGATGAGATTACCTCCCTATTGGCCAAATAAAACCTTGGGACATCTGGGGCTAACTGGTGCTAGAGGCGCCGTCAAGGTAGAGGCAGGACTTCATATGTAGTCACAACATATACTAAGTAATTTAGGCTATGTAAAGGGCTGCACAGCTTTATTGGATTTCTTTATTGGGCGTTTTACCAATTGTGCGATAAATTGTCAAAATGTGAGAATGGCTTAATAGTGTAATCATTTTGAATATGACTTTGCCGTTTGCAAACATGAAAAATATGTAGTTGTATGGTACCTCCAGTGTCTCACCAAATTTTGGTTGCTCTTGTAACAGATGTTATGCGTTGTTATGCGAAAGCAGCCGACACAAACTCCCAGTCAATAATTTTATTCTGAAGATAGACAAAACAAGTTGCATCACACAGTCCAATCTGGCAATGCTGCCACACTTGTGCTGGCAAGACGAACTGGGCCAAATATGTATATTAACGAAAACAAACATGTACCTGAAGACAGATAGACAAAAGAAGTTGCATCACGGCCCAATCTGGCAATGCTGCCACTAAAAGTACAGAAACACTTATGTTAGCATACGCCGAATATAGACTTTACAAGCTAACAGTTTAATACTTCCTGGACAGATGCCCTAAACACACAATTCTGCTCTCATTTAATGGTCTATCAAATTCTAGGTACATATAGATTGAAACAAGGATTAAGTATGTAAGTAAAATTATTAAAATATCAAGTTTTTTCTCCAGTGTGTTAAACTCATAACCTACCACTTGTGCTGGCAAGACGAACTGGGAAGAGCAGAACGCATCATTCCCATAACAATTATTTCCTTAAAGGCACAGAGCACCATTAGACGCTCAACAATGGCAAGTGGAAGCACTAAACCCGTTAGACTCAGAGAAAAAAAGCAGAAAATGCATGCTGTTTAACAAACCTCCAAGTAGTGGAATGCGGATAATGTTACTCCTGGTGCTAGATATCTTAAACTAGATTTTGAGCCTGACAGCTTTATGACTTCACAGATTAACTGTATAACTTCTTTCATGGAGTACAACTGGACATGTCCCAATGTTTCTGGTGAGTGTGTATGCTTCATAAGGTCCCCAGAAAAACGAGCTTGTTAGGTACAATAAGGTCTGGAGATCAGTTGATGTGGTCACAAAACAAAGATGTGAACTTTGAGGCATGCGTTATTGTAGCCTATGCTACATCATGAGCTGCTGGAGGAGCTGTAAAATGAAAGGCTCCCCAGTGAAAAATATCTCCATAACTTTTATCCAGTCTAACCCACAGAACATTAGCCTGGCCATGCCTTCCTAGCACTTCCACTTGATTACCATCTTCCTGTAGTGCTAGTCTGGATTTGATCCCAATAAACTCGTTATCTCAGGAGGCATTTTAACCTGTCCAGTTAGCGAACAGGAGCCGTTGTGAATGTAGAACTATAATGCGATGTCAAGGCAAGCTCAGTCTGATCCTCAAGGTGATCCAATCTTTTTAAACCTGAACACCTCAAGCATGCGATTGAATCTCACTACCGAATGTCCCGACCCTCTGTACGAAACTAAAGTGTGGAACGAGGAATAACAGAACATCTCTCCTTTGATAGGTCCAGGTTCAATTTGCGTGACGTTCAGGCCGCTTTGTGGGCGGGGATGAGGACAAGACGCGGGGGCTTTTTTTACTGTCTATGGGGCTATATCGGCCGGTCTGAAACAAAACCGGTTTAGGCTTAGCAGTGCTGGTAGCCTGCCACGGGCTATAATTATACAGGCAAGGGCAGCCAGCAAGACAAACTGCGATAAATTCGGATGAGCTCCGTCCATATTCTGTCTGAAAAGTTTGTTGCAAATCTTTGCTGTAACACGTCATTCTATCAAGAAATCGTAGCGAAATGGTGCTCCACTTAACTCGACCCAGCATCCCAGTTAATGTTTAAGGAATAAGAGCACTATTTGCTTGTTCCAATGTTATTTGTGACCTAAAGCTGTTGCTGTGCTATCACGTCTCATGAGGATTACCGTACCTCCCACTTCATTGAAATCGAAACCCAAGCATAGACTATTAGAGGGTTGTGAAAGTAATTATTATTACGCAATCTGCGCTGCAAGACAATAAGTCGAATCGGCTGAGTCGGGTAGGAAAATATTAAAATTTCCACAATGCCACAGTCTATAAACGTTTTATCTAACTTCGCAAAATAATTTCAACGATACCTAATTTGACTGGTTGGTTAGCTCTCCATGATGAAGCAGGGCATTGGTAACTGATGTTGACAGGGAGGACAGGGAGGTTTGTCTTTTCTTGGGAGATCTGAGTTTTCTTGCAGACTATATTAGGTGTAGGATATCCAGATCTAGCTTGATTATGTAAGGGATAATGTTTTGTCCGCCTGTTATCGGAGACTATTTCCCGACAGAACGAACAGGGAAATATTTTCCTATAATGACCGGCGGACAATACATTATCCTGCTTATTATACGGTTACTTGCCAAAACGACGACAGAAAACTTCACACAAACGTCTTTTAAATTTAATTCGTTGCTTCCGCGGATAAACAAATAGTTCGCAATGCAACTCGAACTTGATATGCAGATGTCAAACTGAAACAAAAAAAAAACCCAGTTGCCACTACAGCGGTCATTGTACTTTTGCAGTGGTGATTATTCAGAAATAACTGACCTCCGAACGTTGGGAAGGCCCACTCAAAGTGAATGTAACCAGCATTCTGATAAGTAAGGGTTAAAGTTCTGCGGGCCGGTAATTATCGTGTAAAAACTCCCGACAGTGATGGAAGCCCTACGCTGCCACGTATTGAATACATTAATGACAACAAAGCATGTTTATCATTGCTACCGTAATAATTTTAATGATTAAGATGGATAATTGCTTCCGCGAAAAAAAACAAAACAAAAAAACAGTAGTGCGGTAACTGATTTGCCTGATAAGCTGATTGGTTATGGCAGCGTTCGGTTTCACTTTCCATAACAGCCGTCTGTTATTGAAGTTGTTCAGATGTCACTTGTCCCTTTGTAGGCAAAATGTCAAGCTGGTCAGTAGAAGCCTATGTTATCAGCAGTTGTTGATAATGTGAAAATAAAACTTTCACATATTGTAGCATTCAATAACCCGTCACTTCGCTATTAAATGGGCAGACCAGTGGCTGTATATATATGACATAGGACCTATGTCACAGGTAGTTGAAAAAACTAAATATTTAACAACGGTCCGTTATCAATAAATATCAGACCGTAGAACGCTGGGAGGTCCCATTGAAGTGAATGAAGTGAATTCTTTAGCACTATAAAGAGCCGTGAACAGGCCAGTCTACAACGCCTTTAAGCAACAAAGTGGCACTCCCTGGTGTGTTGGTTCTAGTCATGAAATAAAACATCAATCTCCCACTTTGTCAAATTCACTCAACTTGTTATGGGTCTATAGACTTAAAACCCGTTGGACACCTATCCAACTATTTAGGGTACACAGTAGCCTAGATGATATAGGCCTGGGAGGTATATACGGTCCGCACACCATTTGTGGGTCCGGAGAAGCACAGATTGACCTCACTCTGACCGTCACTACGATCTTAAAAAGGAATGATCACCTTCCTTCTGCCAATCACCAAAACCATATGTCAGCAAAGTCATGTTCATGACCTCTCATGTCTCTCACCTTAATCGCTTTATTAGAGACTGTGAGTAAGAGACCTGTAAGAAACTCAGGTAAGACACCCTGGTTATTGCTTTTTGGAGTTTCACATTCCTCTTAATTCATTACCAGGGTGGTACAGGTGCCTTGTATCTCTGAGAATTGTGGTTTGTGTGCTACATATCGTCGTAGCATTACACCTGTGTTTTTTCAGTTTGTTTTTGTATGGCTACATTTCCGGTATGACCAATCGTCTCGGGGTGCTGTCAGAGCCCTATTAAAATTTCTCTGGGGATGAACATTTTGACATCATCATATTCAATTAACAGGCTTTGAGGTGTCTGGTGGGTTGGATTCTTGGTTGAAAGCAATGCATTCTGGTTCCATTCAGCTTCCATTCCGAAATTAACCCCAGCATGCATTTCTTAGAAGCCACCTCAAGCAAGGTCAGGTTACACCGGGTCAGTTAGTTTTTTTGTTGAGTACTGCATGCTCTATACCGTTGTTTGCAGCTCAACGGGTCAGTGTGAGCCTGCAAGGCCGGGCCACTGTAATGACTGTCCCAGTGTGGTATTTTTCTCTACTGCTGTTCCCAGCCAGAACTAGTGG
The DNA here is from genome assembly GCA_015244755.2 of Tenualosa ilisha. Taxonomy (NCBI): domain Eukaryota; kingdom Metazoa; phylum Chordata; class Actinopteri; order Clupeiformes; family Clupeidae; genus Tenualosa; species Tenualosa ilisha. Next base: position 489,990 of record PYXC01002330.1, on the reverse strand, counting down.
GTAGAGCGGTTGCACCAGATCCTCTTGGCTCTCCAGGCTCTGTCAAGGATAATGGACAGGCTGGAAGCTCACCAAGACTCCCCATCCTCTTCCTGACCCCTAGGCCAGGAGGGTCTCTCCTTACCCTGGCCAGAGAGTGTTGGTGAGGAGGATGACAGGGGCGATGCGGATGTGCTATCTCTTCATGCCCCTCCCCACCGTGGTGGACGATATGACAGTTAGCCTCGGGGGAGAGCTGGCAGAGCCAGCTGATGACTCTACATTAGCAGGGGAGGCCCCTGTCAGCTCCCTGATTTCAAGGGCCCTGAGCGCCACCGCAATCCTGGGCCTTCAGTTCCCCACACCAGACCCAGCTCTTTATGGGGGTGTTTGGGAAGGTGTCTCTCACTCTAGCCCAGCACCCTGTATTTCCGTGGCAGAGAACTATGCCGTGATGCTCCGGTCGATGTGGGGTAAGCCGTTGCAATGTCCCAAGTTCAACGCAGGGTTCCGTCAGGTGGCAACAGCTTGCCATCTGGCTGAGATGGGGCTGGCGGACATGCCACCAGTTGAGCCATCGATTGCCTCCTGGACCTCAGTAAGGCCTGCCCATGTATCACCCAATCCCTGCTGCGCATGGAAGGAGTACAATGTCCGCTTGTTCAATGCTTTTCAATTCCACCCGAGAGATGACAGGCAGGTAAAGCTGCATGTATCACATGCCTGAATCCATCCTTGAAAGGGATAGGGAGTACCTGCTAGGAGGCATCCCACTGGGGGGTCATCCTCACAGGAGACAGGTCATCTCAACGGACGCATCCCTAACAGGCTAGAGCTGTCTGGGAAGGACGGACGGCAAGAGGCATGTGGCAACCCTTTTGGACATCGGAGCATATAAGGGTTCTTGACTGAAGGCCATCCATCTTGCTCTTCATAGATTCCTGCTAGTGTTCCAGTACACACATGTTCTGGTGAGGACCAACAGCACCTTGGCAGTGTATCATGTGAATCACCAAGGGGGTACAAGGTCCCGATGGTGCCTCCAGGTTGTGGAGGAGTTGCTGACATGGACATGGCCATATCTGTCCTCACTGATGGCAGTGTACATTCCAAGCATGGCAAACAGTGCAGCCCATATTCTCTCCACAACAGGGCAACTCCCAGGGGAATGGCGATTACACATAGATGTTGTCAGACAGATCTGGATGTGGTACAAGGTTGCGCAAGTGGATCTGTTTGCATTAGCAGAGACAGCACACTGCCCAGAGTGGTACTCTCTCAGTTCAGAGGCAGTTTAGGCCTGGATGCTCTGTCACAAGAGTGGCCGACAGGCTTATTGTACACCTTTCTTCAGGTTCTACGGAGGATCAGGCCCTTTTGGTTGCTCCATGGTGGCCTGTGAGGCCTTGGTTCTCAGACCTACACCAGCTGCTGCAGGGTTAGCCATGGCTGCTGCCATGCAGAGTGGATCTACTGTCACAGGCAGACAGGCAGATCTGGCATCCAAACCCACCTGCTCTGTGTCCATGGGTTTGGCCTTTGCGGGGTCTATCATTGAGCAGCTAGACGATTCTGTCCGGGAGACACTCAGCAATGCCAGGGCTCCATCGAGCCTGCTATTCACTCCGATGGAGAATCTTGTCAGACTGGCGTTCTAGCATGAACCTTCAGCCAGCGGCTTGTCATGTGCCGCATGTTTTACATTTTTTGCAGTCCTAGTTGGATCATGGCAAGGCGGTTTGTACAGTAAAGGTCTATGCGTCAGCTATCTTGGCCTTCCATCAGGGTGCAGACAATAGGCCACTGGGAAGGCATCTTTTGGTTGGCCAGTTCTTGGAGGGGGCCTGCCGGCTATGTCCAGCTTGTGCCCTGCGGGCACCAGGATGGTACCTACACACAGTGTTAACTTCACTCACAGAGGTTCTGTACGAGCCTATTTCAGAGGCAGATGTACGATTTTTGTTCCTCAGGTCAGCACTCTGGCTGAATCCAGCCTTCTTGTCAAAGGTTCCTGATCAGCAGTTCATCAACCAGGTTCTGGAGGTGAATCAATTCCAACCTTCCTCTGCATCACAGTCAGAGCAGGACAAGTTGCTCACTTTGTGCTTACTGAGGGCCTTGAGGGCTTATATGGCTCATACACAGCCGCTGAGGAGAACACACTCCCAGCTCTTTGTCTGTTATGGGATAGCAAAGCCTAGGTTGCCACTTTCAAAACAGAGGCTGTCCCATTGGCTGGTGGAGGTTATTTTCCACACCTACAGGGCACAGGGGATACCAGTCCCTTTTGATAAGAGGGCTCATTCTATCAATGTGTGGCTATATCTTGGGCTGCCGTTAAGGTGGTGCCAGCTGACGATATCTGTGCAGCGGCTTCATGGTCAATGCTATGCACTTTTACCAGATTTCACAGTGTGGGCGTAACTCGCCCGACTCTGGTTGGCGATGCCGCTTATGTCCATGACCGAACAAGGTTTTGATAATTAGTTCTGTGCTCTTCACGACCCTTTTGATATGTGTCATCCCTTGTTAAGACCGTAGTGACACTGCGATTCAGTTTATTTTGAATAACTGTATTTTAATAGACATTTAATATATATGACATATTTTAGTTAATACAACTAAAAATAACTAAATTGCTTTCTATGGGGAAAAAAATAAGAATAGGTCTTCATTCAACTGACTCAGATGTGCAAACTTAGTTTCACTTTCTCTTCAGCTCTCGTACACACGTTTCATTATGGAAGCCCATTTCCGCCAGTAAAGTCAACAAAAGTCGAAATTATGAGTGTCATTATTATACAATATAAAGTCAAAATTTTAACATATACGAAGAACTCATGCTCTGACGGCTTGCTATTATTAACTGTAATTCCCTCCAAACTGCAGTTTTGACACTCAGAAAATTGCTTTTTGACACCTGAAGTATTTTGCTTTCAGTTCTCAGCCTATAGGCCTACATCGTCTTGTAGTTTAGACTTCAAGTTTTGTACTCTGCCAAACCTGTAAAACCGGAATAACCACCTGCCATTTCAGCACGACTTGCATGTCATTAAAACGGATGATAACAGCATTCTCTTCTCCTCTCTTCTCTGAGTTGACTGATATGTCTTACCTTGTCTTATGTTTTTAGTTTCTGTCTTTATGTATGAAACTTGACCAGGGCTCCCTGGCAGAAGAGATACTGTATCTCAGTGGTACCCTTCTGGTTAAAACTGGTTAATTAAAGGATAAATGAAATAAAATAGCAAAATCACAATGTTACATACAACATAATGCTAACACACTTGCTGTAGATAAGACAAACTGTGAGGAACAGAAGCCAAGTCATTCCCTTAGAAAAATGATGGTATCTTAGTCACTGAACACTATTTTACTATACACTTCCATTCATTAATTATGAATAGTTCTTGAATTAACAACCTATATGTCTATCATAGCCTTTGCCTTCACACAGATAATTCACTCGGGGGGAAAAAAAAACCTTTTTCTTAAGAGTAGTAGCAATGTGTCAAATTGTACTGGAGACGAATGGCACAGGCTCATCTTGGCTATGCCACTGCAAGGTTCTATAAGAGATTTTTTGACTTGCTATATTCAGCCAGGTCAATGTTTTAATGTTTTGAATGTCAACTAGTGTTCATGTCTTTATATTCTAGTGAGGGAAGAGATTGTGTGCTTACCTATCTGCAGAAGTGCTGTGCAACGTGTGTCAACTGGAAGACGGTAAGAGGGCTATACCAATGAACCTGATATCAAAATCAGCATTTCGTCCAACAGTAAAATTTTTTTGTATCTGAGATTTTGGGGCATCAAGGCCATAGATTATAGAACTGAATATACTAGAGCACAATGTGGTGACTGTACTTTGATTGGGTGTGAAGCAACAGTTCAGTTTGAATACTGCATCTGTTGCATGAAGTAGGATAGGAGAAAAAGTCACATAGGGCACCGAGGGCACATTGGTCTGACAACTTGCAATTTTAAAGGGGCATCAAGGTCAAAGTGAGGGGAAACGTGGGCCATAGTCATGGTCATAAAATTCCAGGCCTGCCACAAAATTGCGTTTTGTGACTGCATAATTTCTTTTAGATGGACAAGATCTTCAACTTATTGGAAAACCACAGACTGGAAAGATTTTACAAAGCGTTCCTTGACTTAGGAGTGAAGGATGAACGGACTTCCTTGATGGAATCACTGATGAAGACTTGAACAGCATTGGTAAATCGGGGGAAATTAGAACATGCCTTGAACAAATAACATAAATGGTTAAGACAAAAATTGTCTTGTTTCTTTTGCTAGTTTAAAATAATGTAAAATTGAAAAGGTAAAAATGTTAAGTGTCTGGCTTGCCATCTCATGACTTGCTCCATATGTTTATCCCAAGGTTTAACTCAAGTGGACAAGAACCGGTTTAAAAAAATGCTAGAAGTTGTTAAAAGGCTTGGAAAAGGTGCTGCCCCCCCAACACATGAAATGAATGTCACAAAGTCTGTGGAAGGATTCAATGTGTTTTATTCCTTTCCCAAGTGTCCTGAGCCCAGAGAGTTAAGAGGTATGAATCTATGTGCTTTCGTAACCTTACAGAGATGCGTTCAACCATCCTAAGAATTGTATGCTGTAAAAGACAAAACCTGACAAGACATCTTGGCGGTAATGTTCATTGATAAAACATTTTTTTTTCCAAATAAGACTTGGATCCTGCACAAAATACTATGGAAGATCTTATGCTCAGGGTCAGTTATCAGGAGGGCATTCATAATAATATGGGTGTTTGCCTTTTTACCTCTGAGGGAATGCCACTCACTGACGATCCCTTCTTCAACACATGTGAGTAACCAACATAACAGCTAAACTAACTTTTGTTTTATCTTTTGTCACGTATGATTGTCTGGCATTGCCTACTTCAGACTGAAAGTTTAGAGATAATCTAAAAAATATAAAAGGGATGTTAAAACAAAACTTCGTCAGGCTATACAAGTTAAGAATAATCATCTTAACAGGGCTTGCAGTTCGGATGGACTTTGGGTTTCAGATAATGCTTTAATTAAAGCCATTATGTATTGGAAAGACGCTGTGAACGACACGTTAGTTGTTTGCACTAATAAAGCTCAGAAAAGGTGTTCTGTGTGCTCCAGTCCTTCCTGGGTCTAGTTATCAAGAAGTGGCCCAGGGCTTGTTTCTGATTCTGTGGCCCTGTTCCATGAGGCTTGTAAGGCTTAGGTGCAAGTGACCCCCTGCTCTTGCTGTTGTGTGGAGTTCTCATAGAGTACTTTCGGTTTCAATTCATTCTTGAACACAGCTTAACATTTATTTGCATTCTATTTAATACAGCAACGACATGTGGTAGAACGTGATATTGCTTTGCATACTTACTTCAGTAGATATCTGGACAACATGGTGCTAATGCTATGGGTATAGGTACAACATATTGGCCCAGATTTGACATATATTTTGCCCCTGTGAGTGCTGAATAGATTTTCGTCAGGTTTTTACAGAATGACAGTACGCGAAGCCCTCTTACAATAAAATCTGGGGTTAAATAGAGTTTTCCTTAATGAACTTAGCAGCTCAATCAGCTCAGCATTTAGTGTAGTGTAAGTTTGTGTAATGTTTTGAGCTTCTGTAAAACCTAAAAAGTTACAGTGCAACAGGCTATGATGCACAATTTGCTGGAGGTTTAGCACATATTATGGTGATGGCTAAAAGTTGGGATTCTGACTCATAAAATGTATTACAATTTTGATTGTGGAGTTGTGTATCAACTCCTGTGCAGATATCTAGCAATTGAAATTTCCAAACATTATAAATTCTGGGATATAACTTGTACACTGTCATATCTAAACTAATCTAGATAGTAAATATCTAAAGTTCACACCTGGTAATCTCTTGGCAACATTGTTAATGATTCTGAAATTCCCACACTTGGTGAAATTTTACCATTTCAAGCTTACCATTTGGTGCAATTTTTGTGCACTGCTTGGACCCCGATAATCTCAGCATTTGTCTATTTCTGTTGTACTCTTTTCTGCTTTTGGCGGTGACTTATTTGATCCTTGTTCCTGATTAGCAGGCACAGAAAAATATGCATCATGCTCTCACCATTTGTTTGTTTTTACCTGGAAGAAAAGTTTTTTTTATACTGACAAGCACAAACAGCAGGGAGCACGAAATGCTAATTTAGTTTTGACATCAGCATTCTCTATCACCCAGAGAAATGGAATACTATTTTCTGGTTTGCTGACAGGGTGTGTCTGTATAACGCACACCTATGAAGTAGATCTGGAGGAAAAAGTCTAACCACTGTTCTATATCAATACTCTTTTGAATGGTAAATGGCAGTTGAACTCGTCAGTGGCAATGGAATCAGCTGTTACTAGCGATAACCACCGTTGAAAAGGAAGTAGTGAAGCAACAGGTTTCTTTATAACTGAGCTGCATGCTTTTGTATGTTTTAAATTGACGTCTGTTCCGTACTCGCATGAGTTGCAACCAAGTGATAAGTGGGATAACGGCCTTCAAGGTCTGCTGTTATACAAAATTAATGAACTTGCCGGAGCAAACTTCACTCTGCTGTACGGCATCATGAATTTTTTCGCCTCTGCCTCGTTCATTAATAACGTATAACAGCACACCTCATCAGCCATTGACCCTTACAAAGTCTCAGACAATTGCAATCACATACTCTTCTCATATTCCAACAGGGTCATTAAATGACAGGCACATAGAGAAAGGGAGTCATCTCTATGCTATATTCACTCCCAAAAACAATCTTCAGATGCAACTACCACCACAGCCTGCATGGGACGGCACAGGGTTAGACACTGTGCACTGTCACATTATGCTTAAGGTACATTCTTGATGTCAAAGTAAAAGATAGATGTGCATCAGCCCCGTATTTCCTTGAAGTTTTAGCAAAAGTGATATTGTACAAATGGATACTTTGCTATCAATTTAGGGCAACTATGAAATCAAAGTGGACTTGGAAAGTCACAAACTGACTGATCTGAGAAAAGGACTGGCTGATGCAAGTGGAATACCATCACATGTGCTGCAGTTAAGGTAATTTAGTTGTAGTTAAGGTGATGTTAAGGTATTATTATCACACTATGTAGGTACAAATGTACCATTTGTAAATTTGTTCTGTGAATTTCAGTGCTCAAAGTGTATAATTGATATTGAAGTATTTGCTTATTTTGAATAGGGATATGTCCTGGAGTTCTGAGCCACTGAAAGACATAGGGATAAATGAGGACTCCTTGGTGCATTTTTCCCTATCTTCGTTTAGCCAAGAGCGTCCAAGTTTTGATGAGTTTTTCATGGCTGATACCGAGCCTTCTGTTAAGCAGACTACAAAGGGCATAACTGTCTTCTTGTCAACTCTATACTCTGTCGTAAGTGCTCTAAAATGATTTATGCAAGAGCCAAGAGTCATTATGTTTTCAGGCTGTATGTAAACATGCAAGTATAAGTCTATCCTTCTCAATTTCATGAACATCATATCTCAAGAATGTCTTGGGACACATGCTTCAGAATTGCCATAAATGTTCAGTTGGAATCAGAGGTGATTAGATTTTGGAGGTCAAGGTGACTGTGACCATGAAAGTTCTATTCTTATAAATCGTATCTCAATAATGCCTCCAGACACATGCTTCAAATTTTATTATTGCTGCTTAGCTGAACTTGTGGATGGCAACGGGGATATGGGTTGATTTACCCCAGACCTTTCCTGTAAACAATGTGATTTTGGAGGCCAAAGTTCAAAGTAATTGTGAACAAATGTAAACAAATACTTGGGCTATGATTTTGACCAGATTTTGGATGAAAAAAATGATAAAAATTCATGGTGAGTGTACCCTGTAAGCCCCATGTGGTTGTGTGGAGGTACACCACTGCAGTGTTGTAATTCTACTTTTAAATTGAGCTAAATTGCATTTTGCATGTATTTGCAGAGAATGGAAGAACATGGAGAAAAATCAAAGAAAGTGGTGGCATATATTCGCAGACTCACTGGATGTCATGCCTTGGCTCAGATTTTGCATCAAGTGTTGTGCAGGAATGAAATAGGGACCAGATTACAAAAGGTAATGCAATGACTGAACAGTTCTTTCTCTTTGTACTTTGTATTGGGCATCACACAAATTAGCTATGGTAATCACATGCAACACACAAAAAAAGGATAGGATCAGTTCAGGAACCTGCTGCCAATTATCTCTGGTGATGCATCAACAGTTTTAACATTGCCAGTGCTCTGGTACTCTTCATATGAGGAGAAATTTTAAAAATAGGTTTTGTGATCTATGGCTCTACTCTGGCTATGCTATGGTTAGTAGCAGGGGTGAAAAGCAAAACACAAAACAGCAGTCTTACAATGAACTATGACATTATGGCAAGACCAGCAGTCCAGGAGAGTGAGTCAAGTGAGTCTTGCCAGTGATTTCTAAGCCTGGATGAGTACCTTAAACAGTTCCTACTTGGGCTGGTTAACACCTCTATGATAGAATTCAGTGACTCATCCACATGGACTTATATGTCAGGTTCTTGAGGAATGCCTCACAACTGGGCACACCAGCAGCCACAAATAAGTGACTGGCTTTACACCAACGGGTTACCTGAAGGAGCAGCTTCAAGGCATCATTGTAAGCCACAGTCAACCTCCTCAGACTACCTTTCCTGTAACTACTTCAGACATGGGCTGTATACGCGTGTGTGCAAAAAGCTCTGTATAGGGAACATGTCATGCTCACAGAGGCTAGCACTGCATGAGCTAAAGATAACCAGATCACCTGCATACATGAGATGATTAATGACAGAATTATTGTTGTGTTTGTAGAACGGCTTGCTCAAGGCTTTAAGAGCAGCAGTAATGTTCTCATACATGGAACATAGTGCAATTAGCATAATGGTAACATGTTACCATCTCATAGGTAATGACTTGCTCTTGTGGTAATTCCTAGCCTTTATAGGCTAACTAGAACATGCCAGTGTTAAAGCTGACCAGAGAGTTAAAACGCTGGAGCGTACACCTTTGTAGTTTAATATGAAAACTCAATTACCTAGTAAATGGTAAATTCACTAATAAATGGATGGGAAACTCTATATTCTTTAATTTCAGATTGCCCTTGTGGAAGGACTGTACTTCCTTTTCAGAGAGCTCTTACCCAGTCACATGTCACAGTCATGTGACATGATTGTTGAAGACTGTGAGGTGTTTGAATATTCACCTGAATGCTGGGGCTATCTCCTCTCTCAGTCTAAGGTACTCTTACTCTTTCTCTCCAACATACTTCTGTTGATTAAATAATTCACTATTATGTATGGGCTCCACTTATTAAAAGACATTTGGTTTTGTTATTTTCTCCATTGCTGTTTTCTTAGGTCAAACTTTGTAATGCATCAGCTAGCTAACTAGCTAACTAACTGACTACTAGTCAGTATGACTCAATTGTTACAGTATTGCTACGAAAGACGCAGTGCACTGCTATTTTGCTATATTGTGTCACATTATTTTAGGTTACAGACAGAATCTGATTATTTACCTTTTATAGAACAACAGGTTTGCCAGCAACACTTAACTACAAAGTGATGTTTTACGATGCATTGTGATGTTAGCATAATGATGCAACAACGTTTTTGACTCCAGGCTGAGATTGCAAAAGAATGCAGCTGCCATATGAGCAACATATATCAACTCATCTTAGGAAGAGAGAAAAATATAGTGCACAAGTACTAAATTTTGTAAAATAAAAATTCAATAAAATGAAACAATATTAATGATCATTTAAAAGAAGATTCCTATATTTGTATGACATTTATAAACCAGCTAATCTGTTTCATCTGTGGCACTAAGCAGTTTTAAGTGGATAGTGTTGAAGAGCTGGAGAGTGGTAGCCTATATTTGATATATTTTGCTATATTTAAGTCAAATATTTAGCAAATGGACTGCATTTATATAGCACTTCTCTACTCCTCATTTTCACCCACCGGTGGTGGAGGCTGCCAGTGCAAGCCTTCAGGAGCAATTTGGCACTACCACCTGTGCCACCATCACCTCATAATTTCATTCACTGATAAGATCAAAGTTCAGTATCTTCTTTCAAGAAAGACAAAAGACATCAAATGTACTATAGCAATAGCTGTTTCAACCTTAGTGTTCATTGGATGGGTCATAGGGCAGATATGTGTCAAGACGGGGCAGGGCCTATGCCCCCCCCAGCCACGCCCCTGCTCCCCTGCCTAGCATAGATCATTGAATCAGATTAGACTATTACCATCTCGCCCATTAGCATCTTGCTCAAAAGTGACTAAGAATTCAGATATTTTGTCCTAATTAAAACTTGACTCAAAGTGTACTAAGACCAACGGAAAATGTGGTGATTTTTTTTTGGCTGATATGACTGGAACTATACTCCCATTCTGCCATAGTAATCAAGGAAATGGCCTACCACATCTGAAAATAATCACAAAATTACAGATTACACAAATAAAACACCTTATTTCTCAGATGCAAATGTCATCAAAAATGTTCTTATGTCTTACGTTACAGAGAGAAATATGAACGTTCACTGTGTTTTTTGTGCATGTGCAATGTGTTTATTGTTGCGGGAGTAAATAGCCTGATATTATCCAGTAACCTATTTGTACCCTAGGTGCATAGACATTCTGTTTAATCTCTGAGTATGGAGGGGGCATCATGTAATCAAAGATCTGATTTCTTGCACAACATGTTCTGTAAGAAATGTTAACTAAATCACTGTCTTGTAATTGCATCCAGGGGGAGATCCCAGAGCATGAAAACTTTGCTCCGCTGTCACTGAATTGCCCCACCTCAGGGAAACGGTTTTCTGAACCAGTGCGAATTGCTAACCTACCAGTCATTTGTGAACGATCTTCTGTTCTGCAGGCAGTTGAAGGTAATCACTCTACAATATCATTATAATCTAATTTAATCTCTGATTACTATGCTCTTCAAATTTGGACATTTTGAAGTATAATTAAAACTTTATTGTCTAACTCTGTAAAGATGGGGAGAAAATGCCCAACTGCTCACTGGAAGACATGAGACAATCAATCAAGAGAGACACTGCCATGGAAAAGATCATACTCAGCATCCCACCAATAATGAAGACCTATCCTCTGTGGCTGTCTTATGGGCATGTGCATGGCAGCAAGTATGTTGATTGTGTGATGTAGATGAATATGAAGCTTTGAATAACAGGGTCTGCTAAATACCTTAAAATTTAAAAACTAGTGTATTTAACCCACTTGACCAACTAGTTCATAAAAGTTTTAAAATAACTATGCATAATACTTCTAAGTGAAAATGTCCGACAATGGCCTAGAAACAGCAACCAAATGTGAAGAAACAGTTTCACTGACCTGATGTCAAAAACGACGACGTACCATATGCTCTGGCGTTAGTAAATAATCTATCATTGGGCTGGCTTTCCCATAATCTCACGGTCCACCATGTGTGACCGCTACAGCTGTGAAACTTGGCTCCTTTACAACTCTGTCTCAGTCAGAGCAAATTCAAATTTGCTAGCAGAATTGTCAGAGTTCTCCCTGGGTATTTGTTTTATTTTTTCAGCAAATAATGGCAGCAGTAGTGTTTTTTTGTTTAAATTTAAAGAATAAAATAACTTAACCGAATGTGAGTAAATTATACCTTCTAGATAATGTCATACATTTCGTACATACATGCGTTTCTCTGTCTGTATTTACTATATATCTCAGTAAGGCTAGCATGGAAACCAAATGGGTTTCGACCACAGGACTACTTGTCACTTATTTTACCATCAAAGAATTTTCATGACATCAACGCTTTCTGATTCTGTTCCTCTTAGGCACTGTAAATGGCAAATCAGAAAGAGTAATCAGACCACCGCTATCACATTATGATAACATAAAGATGCGCTAAAAGTAACTTGCTTAAGTTTCCGTATTGTACCCAAAAAACCTAAACATGTGCTTCACTTCCCATCCATATCCCTCAGATGCATTTATACTTGTTCTGCTTATTTGCAGCTTTAGGATCAATTCAGAGAAGTCCTTTTCTGAGATGAGGGAGGATTTGGATTCGTATCATTACTTGCAAGTCACACCTCCATTGCAAGCAGTACACAGTTTTGTGTCAGCGCCATGCCTTATGTATCTCTCAGAGAGTAAGTTGCTTAAGAATCTGTTGAGAAGTTGTTTAACTTCCATTGTGTTGAATAAATGTGATAGCCTAACTATATGATTTAAAGAACGCTATATAATTTATGTTGCTTCATGTGCTGTGCCATCCATTTTCCAACACAGACAATCTTGGTGTGTATGCTCAGTGCTCCAAGGGAGGCATGGGAGTTTTTCTCTACAATTGTGTGTCTGGGAAACAAGAGGCAGTGAATTTACAGAAATTAGCTAAAGAGTAAGAATTAATTTCTTCAGTTTCTTCTGTATTTTTTGTCTCCTCTGATATTTATCCTTAAGGAAGGGATAATGAACGACACAGCATTCATATATCAGAAAATAATGCACAATCGAGGTGGCAGTCATTTTCACCTCAAAGGGCATTTTCTTCTGATATACGAACGCGTGGAGTTCATTATCCTGCTTATACCACTGTTGCTACTTCTTAGTTTGTGATTTTGCTAACAGTGTTAACTTATGTCTACAATATTTATTTATGGTGTTACTGAAACAGACTAATTCTTTCCGGCATACTTCAACTCATTCAAAACATACTAGGATAAACTGTTATAAATAGATGGTTACTATGGTCAAAAACAGGTTGTTAGTTCCATCTCCTGTTTACAAGCACCATATCCAAGGATTCTATTCCTTTTTGGCTTTTGTAAAATCATTTTTTTCTGTACTCTAAAGTGTAGTGTAACAAAGTAAAAAAAAAAATCTTGGTCACAAATTCCAATGTCGCTGTGTTGTTAATGTCAGTCAGGCCACTAAATTGTACTCTTATGCAAGGCTACACCAACCTAATTAAACAAATTAACTTAATCGCAAAATTAAGACAAAAAACGGAATGAAACTCGTGGAAAAAAACAGGTGGAATCCTGACATGAAAACAGAGCAATTTTTTGCATGTCGTCATTTAAATACACATTTTAAAAACAACCTTTTTTCAGATTTTCATTTCTAAAACCTCATATAACAAGCCTGGTTGCTTCATATTTTTCCTGAAAAAGTCAGTGAACCAACAATTTAAATTGGTGTGGCCTTAACGTGACAGTCCGCTTTACGCTTTACGGTTGCTATATTAGGTTATTTTCTCTAGTTCAAGCACATGATTCCTAAATATAAAGAAAGTTATAGATAAAGTTATATCCTAATATCCTGAGAAATCCAGTTCGATGGAAATAAAGACTCTGCAGAGGCAACCCTTTGCCCCCACCTCACCATTATTTCCATCGAGCTGGTCACCTTGTGGGCTGTTACACAATACACATTCTAAATAGCACATCACAATTGTACATTTGACCAAGCAGTTGTATGAGTGTAATGATTCAGTAGCCTAGGTAACATTTGTCTAAACAGTAGGTCTATTCATTGCTAGCATAAGTAAGGGATAACAGCCGACGAGGAGTGGAGTTCCTCCGGCAAGTTCATTAATTCCATATAACAGCACACCTTGAGGGGCGTTATATTGCTTATCACCCAGTTGCAACTCATGTGTGTAGGGAATGGACGTTAGTTTAAAACATACAAAAGCTCAGTTATAAAGAAAATCTGTTCAGCTGCTGTACTACTTTCTTTTTAGCGGTGGGTATCACTAGTAACAGCTGTTTGCTATGGTTACTGCGGCTTACTGTGGTTGTTATAGTTACCATTCAAAAGAGAACTGATATAGAACGGTGATTAGACTTTTTCACCAGACCTACTTCATAGGTGTGCGTTATATGGAATTAACATACACCCTGTCAGCCAATCAGAAATTCCATTTCTATGGGTGATAATGTTTTAATCATATAACAATTAACTATGGCTGTAAATATAGTGCTGTGCGGTCAACATGTGTGGAATATGCATAGTCTATCTTAAACAATTCCATCATTGCATAACATTTACAGCCTGGGAGATGAGAGGACAGACCAGTCAATCAGGACAACTAAAACCCCGAAAGAGGCAATAATGGTAATTTTTCTCTGTTACACATTTTATGTTGTTTACATGATTATTAACTTTGAATATTTTATGCTGTTTACTCGATTATTAACTGAGGTTAATGATTTTGCAGAATTTCTTCATCTATGAGGTCAATACATTGGGGAGGGCCCATGCCCTGTTGCTCACATGAAATCTCTGAAGTGTCGTTACCATTTTTTACTAGATCAAAATAATTCATAATTAACATGCTATTCTCATTAGGTTCTTTTGGATACAAGTAGCTCCATGACTGAAGACTGCTACTCGAACACCGAAATGACAAAGCTTGATGCTGTGAAACAGCTTTTTTATGCCTTTGCAAACAGAAGTATGGCTTATGATTTCCCCCACTTGATCAGCCTGGTGACTTTTGGGACAGGAGTCAAAATCATTCACAGGTTTACAGAAAACATGGAGAAGTTCAAGGTGAGCAACTTTTTATCCATTAAATAAGGTGCAAGAATGTGGTATGTATCTGGGTCAGAGAAGAATTATTTCCACTTTCTAGTCTTTTACCAATAATCGCATTACCTTCAAAATCGTCATCCTCAAGGTGCATGTTGTGGTTGGGGTATTAATCATAATCAAATCCTGCTTTCTTTAGGCACATGTGAACAGTCTAGAGGCAGCTGGATGTACACCACTTTATGACGCTTTAGCTAAAAGTGTTTCTGAGCTAAACAAAATCAAAACAAAATTTCCTGAGTGCCGACTACGTGTCATATGCTTAACAGATGGTAAAGATGAAGGGTGAGTGTTTTTTTCAGGATTCTCCTCTATTTTTATTTACAATATTGCGTGCTAAAATGAAACTTGTTTTGGCTTCCCTTGATAGGTCAAACAGAACCTCTGTTCCTGTCGTTAACACATTGTGGAGTAACAACATTGTTGTTGATAGCATTCTTGTTGGAAATGATGTTAATAACGTCCTGCATGGGATCAGCAATGTAACAGGTCTGTACTCTGTCTTGCTAAATTATGTATGTATGTATGTATGTATATGCATGTGTGTATGTGTGTATATCTGTATGTATGTATGTGTTTTCTCTCGAACCATTTATCTGACTGACATAAAATTTTGTAGATGTCTTTCTAATGCCATGAGTGAGTGCAGTGACATTTCAAGTTGTTTTTACAAGAAATATATTGTTAAAAGAACCACACAGTACATTACGTTTATCACTTTAGCTATCAAATGTAAGTAACGTCTGTCTGTGTGTGTCCATGCATATCTCTAAAACCCTTCTTCCAACTGACTACAGATTTCGGGATGTCTGTATTGCCTTTTGACGTGACCGTTACGCGCAACCATGAAATTTACACTTCTACTCCTTGGAAAAGTCAATATGTCAGCTGTATGGGCTCGAATATAATTATTGTGTCATTTAAGAACACATACCGGTAGATGTGTAATTGGGCTACCAGTTTAATAATGGACACTGCACTATAGTTATCTTGATATGGAGGATCGTCGAATTATATATATTTTTCCACTGTGTATATTTTTTCGCTGTGCACCGTTATTTAACATCTATTCCATTTCTCTTGCAGGAGGTTGCTGTTTTAAGCCAGACGCAAGTAAAACTGCTTTGAAGCTCTTTGAAATGGAAACAGTCCTGTCCCTGGAGAGTAGGAAACTCAAGCCAAGATTTTCGTCAGCTGTTAGTGCGGAGGTAAACAGGCTTTAGCTACTGATATTACAGCTTAAATTTGTTTCAAAGAGTTAAAACACAGCTGCCTCACGATCATACCGGATACAGTGGAATCTGGATAGTAGTTCAGTAGATTTGCATTAGATAGCTTGAAAAGGGTGATCATTAGCAATGATATATTTATAGAATTAACCATATTGTAACAGAAATTATTTTCACTCTTAATCCTATGTATTTTTTTACAGGTTCAGTTAACAAGAATTTTTGACACCCATGGCTATGATGTCAAACCAGAGGTGAAGTTGCCCCCAGGAGTACAGAGCAAAGTGGTGATGACAGAGGAGTAAGAAATTTGTTTGTATCTCTGTAACTTTTTCCTACTTGCTGTTACTTTATGTGCAACTTCTGATGTGTTTATTTTGTAACTGTAGTGCTTTGAAGAAGAAGATTCTGGAATCAAAAACAACCCGATTCCTGGAGAAGGACAGACGCATCATGGAGGAGATGAAGAGCCTCCACTGTGATCCTCATCCCTACTGTTCAGTCTTTCCCTCTGACACAGACTTCAGTGAGTCATGTTGAGGGGGAACCACAATACAGATTTGTTCATTTGTTGTCAAAATAACTGGTATAATGGGTCCTTCCAAAACAAATTCAGTTGTGACCGTATTTTGACATTTTGTTTCAAATTCTTCACAGCATTCTGGAAGATTCTGTTGCAGGGCCCCCCTGATACCCCATATGAGAATGGAGTTTTTGAACTCTACTGTCAGTTTGGTGATGAGTATCCAGTGAAACCTCCTGTGGTTCGTTTCATCACACCTGTATCCTTACTTAATGTAGATGGAAGCGATAATAAATATATGTAAGGGAATATTGCACGCTTAAGGTGAATATTGCACATCAGTAAGTGCAATATTCACCGATATATGCACACTGTGGAGTTAATTATTTTGCTTATACCGTTTTTTGCTTATACTGTTGCCACGGCTGTGCTATGTAGTTTTGCTAGCAATTTGCATGTTTTGATAGCTAACACAGGCTTGATTGCAGAACTACATCTTTCCACTGCGACTTATTCAAAACTTACAGGAATAAACTGCCGTTACTAGTTCTAAATGGATGGTTGCTATGATGAAAAGTGGGTCATTAATTTGGTCTGTTTCCGCATCCAGAGATTTTATCCCATCTTGGCTTTTGTAAAATCACCGTTTCCCAACATCTAAACGCAGTTTAACACTTAAAATCGATCTCAAGTTAAAATGTTACTGTGCTGCAAACATTGGTCAGGCTGCTAAATTGTAACCCTGTGTTAATTCCCTGCAAGTGAATTACGGCCAGAAAAGTTAAACTTCTTCATAGATGTGCGGTTATCTAAAAATAATGCACGATCACAACATTTGATCAAGCTGTGTGTGTGTGTGTCTATATAGATATATATAACTGTCTTTGGTGTTTGACAGTTGTTGTGTTACAATAGATGTTATACAAGAGACCTTAACAGCTACACAGGTGTATCACTGCAATGTAAACAATGTTGGAAGAATCTGCCACAACATATTTGACCGTTATTACTCTGCTAACGTCACTATGAGAGAGATCCTGAATGCAGTCTATGGCCTCCTCATTCTTCCTGAGCCTGATGATCCTTTAGACAGGTGAGTATGAAAGGACACTGCTATCATAGATCAATGCTACAGCAAAAACAGAGTATGGTGTAGTAGTACAACACAGGATATCCACTCATGCAAGGAATTTATGTGCACTACATGTCTTCCACTTAGTATTTCTATGTATGTGACAGTAAAACTCTTTGTAACTTTGATGTATCTAAAATGCAACTATTCCAGTGTTTTAGCAGAAGAATTCATGTCAAGCCCTGACAAGTACAGAGAAGAGGCTCAGAAAACACAGAAGCTGATGCAAAAATACCAATGCATGACATGGAAGAGGTAAACATGTTGTCATCCTAGTTTTCATATTAGAAGACATTTCTATGTACTCCACAAAGTCTTTACCAGCCGGCCTCATACAGTGCACACTCTTGTCCCAATACTATGTCATTTGGTACGTCGTTCTGTAATCCAAGCACCCTCCTTTGCTTTTACCTGTTGCAGACTTTTTCTATGACAAAAGGGTTGGAAATTAAACAGTAACTCAGCTGTCATTTTAGAGAAATAACTGATCTCCGAACATTGGGAAGGCCTGTTCAAGGTGAATGGAATCTTCCGCAGCATTCTAAAGAGCTGTATAATTATATATACAGCTATGAATATATATACATGAATATATACATACAGCGCTCTCCATAATTATTGGAACCCCTGGTAGAGTTGGCTAAGAACACATGTACGGCCCATTTTAGAATCATTCATTTGTAATATTTCTCAATCACATCATGAAAACATTGAAGAAAACCTTGAAGAGAAGCAAATTTATTCTGACAGAGTTGGGCATTATAAAGAAATTAATGTTTTTGTACCAATAACACATGTGCCACAATTATTGTCGGAGTGATGGTAGCGTAGTGGTTAAGGAACCTGGCTAGTGTGAACCTGGTTAGCATGAACCTGGCTAGCGTGCAAGTAGCGTGAAAAGTTGTGGGTTCGAATCCCAGCTGCCACCGCTGTGCCCTTGTGCAAGGCACTTAACCCTAAGTTGCTCTAGGGTAGACTGGCCCTGAACAATTGATAGTTGACAAATTGTAAGTCGCTTTGGATAAAAGCGTCTGCTAAATGCATAAATGTAAATGTATGGCACCCCTGCATTTTACACATGGTAAAGCTACCCTTTGACAATAATAGTGTTAGCCAATTCCCTTGACATATTACAAAGTTGGAGAACAAAAGAACTGGATTTGAGACCCTTCTCTTGACAGAATCTATCCAGATTGTCCATATTCCTGGGTCCTCTCTGGAGCATACTCCTCTATAGCTCAACTCATTGGTTTAATATACTGCTAAGATCAGGCGACTGAGACAACCATGGTGAGGGCTTGATTTTGTGATCAGTAAGCCATGTTTTTTGTTCATTTGAACTAATGTGTTAGTTTAATGACCTATTGGATGTGCCAATCTTGGCCGACTTTTATTGTCTTGAAAGCGTCAGACAGATTTTGGTTTTAAATGGTCAGGTATTTCATGAAGGTCAAGGGATCCGCTGTAACGAAGTTCCTAGAGCCTTTAGAATTAAAACAACCTCCAAAAATCACAGACCCCTCACCATAACTGCCAGTAGGCAGGGGACTATTTTCAATTTCACAATTCTTCTAGATGCCTAAACCGCCACGAGTCAAAAAGCTCAATTGTCAGGCCATCTGATCATGAAACCTGATTCTAAGCAAAGTCCCAATGGCATTCAGTATGTCTGGCATTTTAAAGCTGTTATTGTGTAACAAGAAAGCCTTTTTCCCGGTATGCATTTTGAATAGATCTACTAACAAGAGGGTCACATCGGATTGTTTTTTAAGACTTGGTGATCCCAAAACATTTTTTTCTGGAAGTCTCGAACAGTGGTCCTTGGGAATTTTTCACCTCTTTTACCTCCCTTCTCACTATGTGTGGGGGCAAGATAAACATTATCTAGAAAAGTTTGTAAAGTTTCAGTTGTCTGGAATGTCTTAGTTAATGTTTTAGTTGCAAATGGGGCATTTTCAAGCATGTATGATTTTTATAGCAATTGTCTGTTCTACAGAAGTGAGCACATTTTCTATTCAAAATGTGTATTCTGTTGTCTTTCCCATGTTGAAAAATGACTAGGACATTTGACTTCTGTCTCATTTCAATTTTTATATGATTGTAAACCATGAAGTCATGGAATACTACTTGAAAGTCCACAGACATTTCACAGACAACTCTAAGAAGTTGAATATGGGTTGAAAAATATTCAGTAGCTTTATTATTTTTTATTTTTATGGAGCCAGTAATTGTGGCACATGGGTTTCGGTGAGAAATATTTATTTCTTTTTTATGCATTGTATTTTGTCCAGATACATTTCTTTCTATTTGAAGTGGAATTATTCTCTGTTATGTTCATTGTGAGTCTGTGAGTCTAACACAAATTCACTTTACAGACTTTTCCAGGGATGGCAATAATTATACAGGATGGTGTGTGTGTGTGCGTGTGTGTGTGTGTGTGTGTGTGTGAATGAATGCTTTAAATGTATTCTGTAAGACAAAATATAATTGTGCGTGATGATATACTTTAAAATCTTACACTTAAGTTATTGTACTGAGAAATAATAAATGATCATATTTTATAAAAACTTACATAGAACATGGCTTTCACAAATCCAAAGGTCACTTTACAAAGGTCTATGAGCAGTGGTAGAGCAGTGAAGCTGCACTTGCAAAGAGACTGACAAAGAGCATGTCTTTTTCAGAAACTGCTGGGCTCCGATGCAGAGAAGTCATTTGTTCCTCCGCACTTAATATGCCCTCTTACAAAGAAGGTGTTTGTTGAGCCTGTAAAAACAACATACGGAACCGCCTATGAGCGAGGAGCAATTGAAAATTACCTTAGGACGTGAGTAGAATCCACATCATGATGTCACTGGCTCAGATAGTTTTATTTCTGTTAAAGGAAATTAGGCTTACTTGTGCTTCTTTTTGTTTTCTGATTTGCTTTCTGATTTTGTTCTTATTACAGAACCAAAACTGACCCTCTGTCGGGTGCCCCTCTTGATGAAAACTGCCTGAAACCAGATACTGACATGAAGCGTCTGGTGAAAAAGTATCGAGCTGAGCAAATTAAGGAACCAATGTAGTAGGCATTGGCCTGAATGGTACTACACGAATAATAAAATTGATAAACTCAGGCATTTTATTTTTACACATTTAACAAATGTGCAACATGTATCCTAATCGCATATGCAAATGATTTTATTTGAGAAAGTTTCATTATGTGAAGTTAACATAACTTGGAAATGTTCTGGTTCTTTTCACTTTTCTGGTAGGGCAGTATACATTTACATAGCACTACATAGCATTATACATAACATGTGATGAAGAAAAATGTCTTTTAAATTTGTCTTTCTTTTAAGTTTGGGGTATCCTTAAATAAGATTGTAGTTCTGTACATTTTTCTGTTAATGCTTATCGATTGTTTACGGTTTGTTAGTGATTGAAGTGAAAATAATTCTTGACTCATTTAATTGTGTGATGACTTGTTGCCTTCTTTCTTTCATTTTGACTTTAAGCAATACAGTGACTTTGGAGTTGGATGTTCAATCTGTTACATGCTGTCAGGTTACCAAATTAATAATGTTTTTCTAAAACTGATGAATAAAATTACTTTTGTGTAAACATCATGAGTGTTATGATGTCCCAGGTTGTGTATATTGCTAATATAATAATTCTGTTAGCCCTCAAAAAACGCTGTGCCAATAAAAGTGTCCATTTGGATTGTTTTGATTTGTTTTTACTTTATAACATTCAAGTAAAGTAAATTCAGCAGTTTAATAAAGATTACTTGGAAATTATAATAAAAAAACAACTCTTTTTTTGCATATTTCTGAAGATGGACTTGGGTTTTGCATCTAAACTCTTCAGGATGTGGCAAGCGTGTTTCTAGAACCAGGGAACAGAACACACGAATTGTTTGATTTACGTTGCCATAACGACCTGGGGAGACATTAGAAAGCGGAAGTGCATTTCAGTAGCTCAGTTAAACTTTGCAGTGATAAAACCTTGTTTTAAATTTCATTCATTGGTAAAGAAATTGTATTTATTACACGGCAACGGGTGTATGATCGATTAGAGTTTTACATATCGATTGCATTGCAGGGACAACGTCGTAAGAGGACTGCTCTTGGTAAGTAGCCTAATTAAATTGGTGTAGCCTTGGCTAATCGCCAGAATGATCAGGAACGTGATTACTTTTTATAATTTAACCGATACTTGGCTATTTCATTGAGTAATGTCCTATCCTTCTTGATATTTCAGTGACAGACCAGAACTCTTGTTGCCAAATCTTCTGGAAGTTTGTGGAACAACATGCAAAGTCCTCACGTCGGTGTCGTCCGGGATTCCATGTTGACTAACCCGCTATTAATACGGGTAATAATTTCTTATTTGACACATAGCCCATAACACATATGCTTTAAGATACAAGTCTGTAAGCCAAATGTACGCTGTTGCTGATGGATGGGAAGATCACTAGAGGGTGCTGTTGTTCCCCTTGTACCCCAGCTCATCTAATGTATATTAGACTAACTAAACATAGGGGAGTTTTTCCTTGCCCCTGTTGCTCTTGGGTGCTCCTTCTGTAAAGCGCCATGAGACAATACTATTGTAAAATGCGCTGTATAAATAAAATTGAATTGAATATTACTGGTAGACTGCAGACAAAAAACTAGGCCTAGGCCATCTTTCACCTAGTGATTTTGTCCATCAAGTGAGCTATCTATCTCACTAAATGTGTAGGTTGATATATACACTTGTCAAGTCAAGTCAAGTCAAGTAGGTTTTTATTGTCGTTTCAGCCATATACACAGTACATAGTGAGACGAGACAACGTTTCACCGGGAACAATTGGTGATCCACAAAACTGTTAAAACACAGTATGGACAAGACAGATACGCAATAGTGCCTACATGCACTATTGCAGGACTACATAGATTCACTCACCCACTCACACACGCACTCCCACACACATCTACACACCACGTGCACACTCTTGTACATATACATACAACACAGTTTAACAATTGCAGTCAAAATACAGTGACTAAAACAACACGCTAGACAGGCATGGCTTGGCAGGCATGCATGTACTTACTGTGTTGGACTTGTACACTATATCTCTGCACTCGTGCACCAGTCATGATCTCATATCTTATACCTGCACCTCTTTTCTGTACTTCTTTTCTTTCTGCCTTAAGACAATGATGGAGAAGATGAAGGGGCAGCAGCACGCTTATTTATGCTATATTTTATGCTAGGTTTAAAATCAGAGTGACAAACTTAAATGCCTTAGGCCTACTGGTGGGCATGACAGACTAAAATCCATTTTTGGTTTGTTGGTATCCTGACATGGAAACTGGTAACCGGACTGAAAGCCACAGAGTTGCTTCTAAAACAAGCTGAGACAAGTGTCTGAGACTGATCTTGTAGGCCTACTTCTTCAAATTACTATTTTAATCTGTTACCCATCCTCACAATTAAAAAGCTTCATTGTTACACTGACGCATAGTCTATCACTGATTTCTCCTGGGTGCACAATATCACCACAAACGGTGATGTGACACAAGACATGGGATGGGGGTGCTTTCATCCCCTCAGAGGCCCTGAGGTGAGGTTAACTGGCAGTGTTTGGAAACAGTAGGTTTTACATGGGCTGCTGCTTGTGTTGTCTTCCAAGACCTGCTATTGGCCTGTTCTAAGTGTTCGTGTGCTGGCTGTCTTTCCATTAAACAGTAGATGGCGCCAAATAAAAAGTAGCCAGAGGGTCTTTTCAAGAGAACCAGCAATGCAGTGTAGATGGATCTTCCATTGGCCACTGTGTGCAGTAATGCTTGGGAAAGTGTTATAAGGGAGGTTTGTCAGGGTGTTGGTTTGGATCAATGATGGGAAATCTTAATGCTCATTACCAAGATATTCTGGACAATTGTATGCATTCAAGTTTTGGGGAACAGGTTAGAGAGTCCTTCCTTGGTACCAATGTGACTGTAATCTATTGCACAAAGCAGCGTCTGTAAAGACATTGCTGAATTTGGTGTGGAGGAATTTGACTGGCCCACACAGAGCAGGTTTCCCATCTATACCATTAAACACCTTTGAGATAAACTGGAAGAGTGATTGAAACATTTTTTTCTTTTATTTATCATTCAACATCAGTGTCTGACCTCTCAAATACTCCAAGCAAAAAAATCATAGATTCTTGAAAATGTCTTGGATATTCTTCTAAAAAAAATGCAAGCTGTTGGAAGCAACTCTTTCTACTCTTTCTATAATCCCTTTCTAACCCCCCCCCCCCCCCCCCCCCCCCCCGGTGAAATCATTAAAAATAATCTATTAGTAATGTTTCTCTTTTTATAATGAAAACTCTTTTTACTCTTACCTTTGGGGGGGGGGGGGGGCAATAATTGTGGAGGGAGCTGTATGTGTCAAAGTAGCCTAGAATATGTTTTGGATACCTCTCTCAAATGATTGAAAGGTATTGGAAGCAACTCTTTCTATGTTCGCAGAATGAGATCAGGGATTTCCGAGTGTAATAGCAGATGGCTATTGTGACCACATTGTGATGGATGTTTTGAAATAGAGACACATAGAAGGGCAGCGAGAGACTGACTGTATATGTGTATGACTGTGTGACAACGTGTGGGTTTATCTGAGAGTGAAGGTGTTTTGTGTGTGTGAGTGTGTAAGAAAGAGTGCACGAGAAAGGCTGTGTGGTTGTGCATTGATTCACAGAGACGAACTCCGGGGTTAGTAGCTGTCTCAGCCACTGTTTTTAAATCCCTAAAGCACACAGGATCACCGCAGGGCAACAAAAGTGTATAAAGGACAAGCCCAAAATCTTTCTCACACACACCCACACACACATGCACGGCACCACCCACGTTTCTAAACATTTTTTTCATTTAGATTTAAATGTCAAATTAACTTTAGGGGGGTAAACTGTTGACTATCACAAAATTACCAAAGCGCAGATTTTGTGTTAAACACTAACCAGACAGATGTACAAATGCTTGACAAATAAATGGTAAGAATACAAGACAAAGGAAGGAAAAGGAATCTGCTACTTTTCCTGTCTCCATGATACGGCTGTATATTGTGCTACCAGACACAAGATAGCAGCTTGTGTCCTGCAAGAGCGAGAATAAATTTGTAGAAAACAAATTGTACAGCATCCTCCATAATACAGAACCCTCTATAATTACTGGCACCCCTGGTAAAGATGACTATAAAATGGAATAAAAAAGAAACTTTTTTATGTAGTCTCACAATGAAATTGATAGAGAATAATCTCCTCTCAAAGGGAAGGATATGTATCTGGAGAAAACACAAAGTATAAAAAATAAATAAATATTTTTCACAAAAACACATGCGCCACAATTATTGGCACTACTATAAAAATTATAAATAATAATGTAACTGAATCATTTTTCAACCCATATTCAACTATGTAAAATTAACCAAAATCTCTGTGGACTTTAAAGTAGTATTCCATTACCTTAATGTTCACTGTGATATAAACATTGAAATGAAACAGAGGATAAATGTCACAGTTTGTTTTTTTTTTTCAAAATGGGAAAGACAGCAGAATACTCATTTCAAATGCATTCAAAAAACTGTCTCACTTCGATAAGGTGGGGAATTGTCGTAAAAATGGTACATACTTGAAAATTCTGCATTTGTAATTAAAACAATAACTAAGACATTCCAGTCAACTGAGACTATTACAAACTTGCCTGGATAATAATCCATGCTCATCTTGCCCCCACACATAGTGATATGGGTTAGGGTGGTAAGAGAGGCTACAATTCCCCAGAGGACCACCGTTGATCCCCTGTTAGAAGATCTATTCTAAATGCATACCAGGAAAAAAGCTTCATTGACATTTAATCACAGACGTACAAGACTGGAACAACTATACGCCATTTGGACTGTCCAGTGGAATCATGTTTGTTGGTCAGATGGGATGAAAAGTGAGCTTTTTGACACGTGGTGGTTAAGGCGTCTAGAAGAATTACGATACTGAAAATAGCCCCCTGCCTACTAGTTATAGTGAAGGGTGTTTGGTGTTTTAATTCCAAAGGCTCTAGGAATCTCATTAGGGTGGATACCATTATGACCTCCATGATCATTTCAAATCAAAATCTGTCACTGTCAAGTGGGTCTCACTTGGCTCATCCGACAGGTCATTAAACCAAAACATAAGTTCATGTAAATAAAAACATGCCTTACGCATCTCAGAATCAAGCCTCCATATGGTTGTTTCTGTTCCCTGATCTTAGTAGTCCGGTAAACCAATGGGCCATAGAGGAGTATGGACCAAAGAGTGGTCCGGTAAACCAATGGGCCATAGAGGAGTATGGACCAAAGAGGACCTAGGAATAGGGACAAATCTGGATAGATTCTGTTAAGAGGAAGGGTCTCAAGTCCATTTCTTGTGTTTTTCTAACTTTGTGGCATGGGGATGGCTAACTTCTGTGTTACTGGCAAAGACTTTACAGCGTTGGAAATGCAGGGGTGCCAATAATCATGTTTTTGGTACAAAAATATTTATTTCTTTATCTTGCATTCTTCTTTATCAGAAATAATTTGATTCCTTGAAGGATCTATTTTTCCTCAATGTTTTCATTTTGAAAAAGAGAAAAATTACTAACAGACGATTTCTAAAATAGGCTTTACGTGTGTCTTTAGGAATCTTTACCAGCGGGGATAATAATTGTAGAGGGCGCTGTATGTGTCAAAGAAGCCCAGAATCTATTCAAATCTGGCAAAAGAAAATGATTAAAAATAAGATGCACATGTAAAAACTGAGGACGGAATGCAGAGAAGCAGCTATCAAGTCTATCTCTACGTGTTGCCAGTCTCGTTATTAATGCAGTTTTGGATCTTCACATTACATGCGATAGATATCTTAGTTTTGGAGTTTTATTTTTTATTACTTGTTTATTGCTGGTAGAATGTGTTGTTTAGAAATGTTTTTGCTGTAACTGAATATTATTTCCTTTTTTCATTTTATATTAAAATAATGGTAACGTTATTATCACACACTTTTGTCTTATTAGGGCTAATACTACTACTGCTGCCTCAGGGATTAGCAACTGTTGGTTCACAGGTGTTGCATAGTACCTTTATTGGCTTATGAACCTAAAATACTCACAAGTAGCCTAATCAGTTGTTAGCTGCACAGTTAATTACAGCCTTAACGATTTGCTAGTTAAATTAGTTGAAATCACAATTAAAAATTGACTAATCAGCTGTATGTGGGGTCAACACGCAAAATTATTGAAAGTTGGTCAGGAATTTTGGACTCGGACCTAATCTCCTTTTCTTTTCTCTTCCTTACCCTCTCCTGCTGTCCTGTGTGTGTTTGTGTATGTGTGTGTGTGTGTGTGTGTGTGCATGTTTGTGTGCATGTTTGTGTGTCTCCCTCTCTGTGTGTGTGTGTGTGTGTGTATGTGAATGCATTGCTCCGTTGACCCCAGACCCGACCTCTGCCGCCCCTTTACCTCGTCTAGGAGGTCTGCTCTCGTTGAGGGGGTCCCTCTTTCCCTGGTTAATAAAGACACAATACAGACAGACTGGCAGTAAATGAGAGCATCAAACACAAAGAGCCACCAGATCAGCAGTAAATTAGCCCATAAAGGGAGCTTTTGCAGCCGCTAATCTGCTTCTGATTGCCCCTTTCAGTCCATTGTGCGGGCCGCTCTCTCAGGCTGGGGAGTGAAAGGCACAGAGAAGGGAGATGTTGGCGAGAGTCGTCTGAACACGTCTCTAAATGATCCCATCTGTAGATTAAAACAGACTAAGCGGATTAGCGGGCCGCTCAGGAGCAGGCAGAAGAGCACAAAAAAACACAACAGCGACGCTGCTGCCTTTTCTCTCTCGGCCAGTTGGGAGGTGTGTGTTTGAACCCCGGAGGCCAGCTTACTGAGTTAGACAACACACAGACATTACTCACGCTCTCTCTGTCTCACTCTCACTCACACACACACAAACACATATCTACAGCTGCGTAGTCAACGACATGAGCTGCATTGCTTTGATTGTGCTTCTTCACAGTGCGGGCTACCTAAACACCAGTGTGGAGATGCTGGGCCATATACAGTGTTGGTCTAAATGGTTGTATCATGGTAAATCTGACCTGTTACTGTAGTACTCAGGTACAGCACTATCAGCTGACCAGCCCTCATTGTTCAGGGAGGACTGGGACTGCTCATCATACTAGATTCATAGGTAGACATGTAGGGTGTGGCTGGCCAGTAGAGGGGCTCAGTAATGTGTTAGTGAGAGACTGGTCTAGGAAAATATAAATTTGACTGGTCGTTATTTGCAATTTAAATGCTGGTGAACCTCACCAATTTGAGACTGGTAGATATTCACATTAAGTTAATTTTGACCTCTGACCTCTACACACCAGAGCCACCGTTCAGTGCATTCCAGTCTCAACATTTCATTCGATTCTTTAGGCTCCTTCCTTGTGACAAATTTCAGTACAATAACTCTGCAAGCCAGCATCAAACTCTGCTGGCTCTGTCATGCAAACACTGATGTGGTTTTATGTTTGTCAGCGTTACTCAATATAACATATTGATTATCCACTGTTTTCCCCATTTTAAAGGTTCTGCACTGGTCGATGTGGACCGGTGATCAAAAGTGTTGGCACACTATAGCAGTGTTTCTCTTTCATCTCTTTCATACATTTAAATGATTCACTATAAAAAATTCATCAGTGCCAGTTCTGGGCTTTTCTGCTATAGAAACAATGGACATAAAGTTGTGATCAAATCAGCGGGATTCTAGACACATACATTCTGAAGACCCCTCCACCATAGTCTCAAACGTCCTGTTTGAAACACTGTACAGAACACTTAAGCGGCTATGTAATTAAGTGATCCCGTAGAGGCCAGAACAGTTAGACCAGTAGTTTAACCCAAAACCCAGATTGGTGTGTGGTTAAGGTTAAGGTACAAGTCTATGACTGGTCAGTTTGTAAAGTGAGAGGCTGTGATAGGTCATTGTTCAGGTGAGAAGCTGTCATTGGTCAGTGTGACTGTCATTGCACTGTGATCCCCTCTTGACTTCCTGAATCAGTTTGGCAGCGATCAGCTGTTTCATTTCGTTTCATGCTGGTCTCAGTCTCCCTGCCTGGAGTTGAGCAGTCAGGTTTTATTTATCACCACTCCCTCCCCGCTGCTTTCCCCTACCCCTCAGCTGTCAATCATGTAGCGCTGGTGACCTGGGAGACTTGTGTGCGTAGTGGAGAACAAACAGGAAGTGGACTCCTGGGCTTCTTCATGCAGCCCCTCAGCATCCTGTTGATGTCTCTCTCTCACACTCACACACACACACACACCACACACACACACACACAATGATCACACAGTCACACTCATCTGCTAGCACGCCTGACAGAGATGGTCTCATGTGGACAAGAGTGAAGACAGAGCCAACCTGTCAAAGCACTTTATAAACGAGTTCAGACAGAGGAGGAAAAGGTGGGGGGAGAAGGGGAGAGAGAGAGAGAGAGAGAGAGAGAGAGAGAGAGTATGATATCTATGCTGCTCTGATACCTCATGGAGTGTAGCACAAACAGTTTGTGTGTGAATCAGTTAAAACAAGTCCACAGCTGTCCTTTACACTGATATGACCAGTGTTTCATTTGGGAGAAGAGGACCCATTCTACATCTGAATGTTTTGTGTCTGTTTGGGAGTAATGGACCCAGTTTGCTTCTTTGTGTTTTGTTTCTATTTTGGAGGAGTGCTGCTTCTTTACTTTCTGTTCATTTCATTTGCACCGGGACGTACACTGATGAAGGAGGAGGGGGAAGAGAGAGAAGGAATGGGGGTTTATGTGTGCACAACTCAAGCTTGGCGCTAACCTGCCATTGTACCTCACAGAGGGATTCAGGTGTTTAGGAGAGCAACTGGGGACATGTATAAACGGAGTTAATTTGTCAGTTTACCTTACAGAGGGGTTCAAACAGAGGAAAAAGAGTAAACATGCAGATGTGTGAAACTGTGCTAGTCTGTCAGACTTCTTTATAGACGAGCTGCTCACTCACTTGAAGGGGGTGCGAGTGTGTGCATGTGTGTGTGTGTGTGTGTGAGAATGTGAAACAGATCTCACCTGTCAATGCTCCTCACCAACAGCTTCAAACAGTGATGAGATTAGACAGAAGGGTGTGCATGTGTGTGAGTGTGAGAAAGTTGAATCTGTCAATGCGGCTGACGGAAGTGTTCAAACGCTGCTGATTTTTCTTATACGGTGACAATCATCTCTTAACCATCATCAGGGTATTGCTTTGAATATTTTATGCTAATCACTACCGTTTTAAGATTAAGAGTAATTAGCATGCATGGTGGCAGCCGTACGTGTGTGTTTGTGTGTGTGTGTGTGTGTGTGTGTATGGGCCTTGGCTCTGACAGGAGACGTCTGTCAGGTAAAGATGCCTCAGGCACTGGAGCTGACGGATGCGATGATGAGGACAGTGAGGAGTGTGAAAGTGTGATGGGGAAGATGTGTGAGAGCTGTCACTCAACACAGAGCGAACAGCACAGTACAGTACGGCAGTACAGCGGCATACACACAGGCCTCCTGATCCAGGACAACACGTGTGTGTTCATTATTATCATGAAGCTTATTTACATACTATACACGCCTGGCCACAGGAGATGCTAAATCATAGTGTATGATGGCGAACATATTGAGGATCCAGCAAGCACACTGACCCATGAGAGGAAACACACACACACACACACACACACACACACTCCCTGAACTTTCTTAAGAGGCACCAGTCCATTTACACTGTAAACACATAGGCACATGAAACGGTGCATGCATTGATCCACTGAATGGATGATCACATGAGAAAGCTGCTCACTGATCCAGGAAGTAGCATAAGCGTAAACATACGTGACATACACACCGACAAAACAGAAATCTCCTTGCTCACTCGAAACATATTTACATGTGTAAACTGAAGGTTCTTTGTTGATTTTGCTGTGCGCTGTTGCAGACTAACTGGCTCTTTGTATGTCTGTGATGTTTTCATGAGATTTGTCTAAGGTATATTCTTCTGCATGTATTTACAATCCTAAATACTTTATTTGTGTGTGTGTGTGTGTGTGTGTATGTGTGTGTGTATGTTTGGTACAGCCCTCCCTGGGAAGATCAAAATCGAAGGGTCTGGCATGTCCAGGACAAGATTTTGTGTATGGGATGGTGACCACTATTCAGGATGGAGGTGTTGCTGAAGGTAACACACACACACACACACACACACACACACACACACACACACACACACACACACACACACACACATGCACACACACACACACACACACACACACACACACACACATCACACACACACACACACACACCACACACACACACACTCTACCGCCTCAAAAGTACATAATCTTCTCTCTGAAGTACACATGACCACATCATCTCTTTCTCTCTTTTTACTCATCTTCTCTTATTACTCTTCTCTCCTTCTCTTTTCTATTCTATTTCTATCTCACCCTTTTTCTCTTTCTTCCCTCATTTTCCTTTCTTCTTCACTCCCTCTGCCTGTCTCCTTCGCTCCTCTCATTTTTTCATCTTGTCTTGTTTTACCCCTCTCTCAGCCATCTCCAGTTGGCACTGTCCATCAGCTGAGGCCCGACGTTTTGGTGCCCCCCGCAGGGCAGAGAGGGATTTTGTGTCTCTGAACCGGGAGGGGGTGAAGTCTGGCGTGGTGACGGCCAAGGAGCTGCAGCAGTACCGTGCCACACACGACATCAGGTGCCCAGTGCCCGCCCGTGGTGTCATGCGCCGCCCCGTGCCAACTGTCCTGCCCCCTGACCTGACCTTTGGCATCTCCACACGGTCAGAACCTCACGCTGAGAGAGTGCTGCGCACACACACACACCAACACCAACACATGTTATGGGATGTCATGTTATTTTTTAAGGCCGGTCTAGGCTATCCAAAGTTGGCTGGTTTGATGTGATAATACTTTCCAATGCCCTTAGTATCAAGAAAACTAGTTTGCGTCATGTTAGATTTTTGCACGTAACTCACCATAGGAAGCATGGCAGTAGGAATTTCTTCTCATATTTGGATAGGGTAGGTTGTCTGAACTCTGCCAATAGAAGACCCATGATAGTGGCAGACTGTATGGCTTTGTGTTTGGCAAAAATATACTGACACACTTCTTGCATGTGCCCTGGCTGTATGACAGACGGGGGTCTGTGAACAGCTTTTGATATGGAAAGGAAATTATTTATGTAGTGGGAGGTGGTATGGGGAGGTTGGAGACAATGCAGAAATGTGATGTGATTTCAAGACCGGATCACATCAGCTAGCGAGTAACACTGTTGGAAAGCTCAGGTTGTGCAGTTTCACGCATGCTGTCGTTGTGATGGAAACTCCGTGAGTAATCTGATAGAGAAGAACGGACTTCTGTGGAAGTTTCGCTTAACATATGGGATTCTAAAAAAAATTAAAATGTATCTACACATACACACAGCTAGAGTCACACACCACACACACACACACACACACACACAGTGAGAGAACTATACACTGACTGCCTATAGTACCCAGTCACTAGAGATTGAGTTAGAGAGAAACAGAAGGATTTCATTGTGTCCTCTTTACACACACATAAAACACAAATACACACACACACACACACACACACACACACACACACACCGCACACGTGTACTTCATACACATCTGAAGTTTCTCTGAAGTGTACCTGTCTCCTGGGAACAGAAATGTGTGTCTGTGTGTTTGTGTGACAGGCCATGCTATCATGTTATTTATAGGTGTAAAGGGATGTGAAGTCCTTGAATTAATAAATTCACTAGAGGAGGTACAAGAAGAAATGCCAGCACTTATTCTCGTTCACACTCCTCTGAGCTGAGGTTCTGTCTTCCACTTGCACACACAAGCACACACACACACACACACACACACACACACACAGAGGTGTGTAAGACAGCACATCAAAACTAGTGTGTGTTTCAGAGCAAGGTGAAATGTGTCCATTAAAGCAATCGTCCAGAGTCAATCAGCCCTTAGCTCTGTTGTCTGAGTGCTCCGATACTGAGTGCTGTCGATAGGAATAAAAAGTGCCCTGTAGACTGAATTTGGGAACCAACTGGAAAACCAAACAGAGAAGCAAAAGCTCCACAGGGCTCTGGGTTCATTGACTCCAGATTATTGTTTTGAAAAGGAGGCTAAAATGGGCGTCTCTGTGTGTGTCTTAAGGGTCAGATATGTGTAGTACAAAGAAAGTGTTTTAGATTAAAAGTGTACAGTTAAATGTGTTTGTGCATTAACCAGAGAGGAACATGCTTTAGGTGTTAAAAAGTGAGGTCGAAGTTTCTGTGTCTGTCCGGTGAACATCATGGCTAACTGGTCGCCACAGCTGTTCTGCTTTAAAAGGTTGTTTGTGTGTGTGTGTGTGTGTGTGTGTGTATGTGATGGGGGGGGGGGCAACCCTCAAGCCACTGACATGTTGTGTGCGTGAGTTAAAGCAGCTGAGGGCAGACAGGAGAACAGGATCACAGAGACAGCATGGAGGAGAGAAAGAATGGTAAGAGGAAAGAAGAGGGGTAAGAGGAAAGAAGAGAGGGAGTCGCGGATAGAAGTCTCTAGAGGACTCAGTGGACATGTAAAAAAACAGAACAGTTTTTAGGCATTTTTCTCAATGACAGTTAGGTGTGGTCTTCTGCAGTCATGTGTCTGCAGGAGAAATGCATTGTTTATATTATCAGCTAGATGTTCAGACAAATGTCTTGAAAATAGTGAAATCATGTTGTTGAACTCTGTGTGGTGATCAATAAAAGATCAACACTCAAACTCAGAATGTGGTTTTGAGAGCATCTATCAGAGCTGTGTTTATGATGTGCCTATAGCTCTCATAGTTGTATTTAATAGCTGTCACCCTGTCTGATAGGCCTGCGTTATTACAACAGCCCTAAATAAAACAAGTCAGTAAGTTGGTATGATTAGTCTGCATGTTTGGGGTGACATGTCAAATGCAGGCAAACTCCCGCTGTCTCACCTGAAACATTCATGCAAGGCCCATCATCCAGAATGACGCATCACACAAACCCAGAGATGACAGCTGCGGGGTTATCTCATATAAAATCACGCAGTCTAATATTCATAGCCTTACTTAATGTTTCTATGAGACTCAAAAGTACTGTAGGCTATGTGTTCAACACGGAACACGTCCTTTTTCACTTAAATAGGGTAAAAATCCGTATTTTACGGAATGGTTGGTTGGCAACCCAAGTTTGAGCACGAAGAGTTGGCAGAAATATGGCCAAGGATTTCGTTTGCTTTCCGATTCATTTCTTCCACGGTAATTCAATGTCTCTGCTTGGCAATCCTCAACCTCCTCCATGACCTCCATCTTTTGCTCAGCACCAGCCATCACCCAACGATATGCTACATTAAATTAGTGGGCATCCCGCGCGCGCCCGGGACCGCGCAATTTCCTTTCAGCTCATGCTGATTGTTTTTTTCCAGCATTTAATTTATTACTCAGTAACGGTTTTTTTCCAATGTAGTGAAGTAAAACACTTGCGTCAAAATGTACTTGAGTTAAAGTAAAATTACATATTTCAGAAACTAACCACATACAAATTAGGCTACTCACTCACAAAAACTACTCAATTACAGTAACATGAATACATGTAATGCGTTACTTTCCACCTCTGGCCCATATGGAGGCAATGGTGATGTAATTCACAACAGGAACATTTGTTTTCTTTGTAACAAATGTTCCTGCTGCCTCCAAGTCTTCATTGAGCTCACTGTGAGTCCTTGGTCTGTGAGCAGCTGGATTGATGTGCATTTGCAACAATAAGATTGCAGATGTCTTGGGAGAGCTCTTTGTCTTCACCACTATGAGACGTTCTTGTGCCACACCTCGGTATTATAAAATGTTTTGTGGCCCACCAAAATATTACTAACCTTGCTGATATTATTATGCACAGATAGTAGGCACAGCTAGTTCAGTAGCTAGTACAGCTAGTACTAGCTAGTATTCTTGGAGTGTTGGAGTGTTTCTTTTTTTCCCTGCTGTTTCACTTTATTACACATAACATTTTGGGGGGCTTTAGAATACTGCTTTGTTTACATGTGTGGATTTATTGGGTTAATACCAATATCAAAATTTCATGTTAGTAGTCCAATCGGAAATAGCTCTATTGAAAAAAATATGGTCGCGTTCAATTCATTTTAACCACTGTAAGTTTGGACTGATGCGGGGCGTGGTGAAGGATGTGATTGTGCCTGATGTCACAATTGTAAACCCCGCCTTCTTATCCAGCCCTTCCACGCCCATCGGCGAGCTCCTGCAGCAGCAGTACCGCCAGCGCTGGATACAACAGCAGCTGGACAAACACACAGCACTGCAGGGACAACAAAACAAGGTGTGTGTGTGTGTGTGTATGTGTGTGTGAGCAGAATGAAATTATCACAATCATAATTGATCTGCCCTCTCTGATTAAAACTTAGATAACTTTATAAACATGTCTCTCTCTCTTTTCTCTCTCTCTCTCTCTCTCTCTCTCTCTCTCTCTCTGTGTGTGTGTGTGTGTGTGTGTGTGTGTGTGTGTGTGTGTGTGTGTAGAGGCAGCTGGGAAGGATCCAGGACACTCGGACATCAACGCTGCGGAAGACTCGACCCACCGCTGCGAGCGCCCCTATGTGGAAACTGCCTCGATTTCAGCAGGTCAGCCTACCTGACCTGTGTGTGTGTGCGCGCGTGTGTGCACCTTGTTAATCTGAGAGATGCCCTTTTTGTGTTTGTTTGTATGTTCAGTCTTTATAGTTATCGTTCCGGGTGTGAACTGCCCTTAAGTCTGTCTGGCATACACACATATACACACAGACTTCGTTAACAAGCTACGTTGCATTTGATAGGTGGGTCCAGCTTTGGACACGTTCAGAGACGTGGCTGCCCGACAGAGAGCCTTCAAAGCCCAGCAGTCAGATGCATTCAAAGCACCAGGAACCCTTGGACTGTCCACCAACATCAAGGGCTAACACAAATGCACTGCATCATATATAGGCCACACACACACACACACACACACAAACAAAACACATACAAAAATCGCTCAGTCAGAAGCATATTCTCTGTACTGTACAGGTTGTGACTATATCACTTGACGCTGTTGGTATGAGGCATCTTTTTCTAGACTAGTCAACACATTAATAATCACAACTAATGAATAGGCCTGTTCAATTTTTAGTTGGCTTATCTTGCTATTAAGAAATGTATTTGTCCGAATGTCAACAGCAGGCTACAGTCAAATTATCTGATACTGAAATGATCTGATAAAATGCATGGCAATGTCCAACATAATTCCTTTCCTCTCCCCAAAATTATGATTTTTTAGGACATCTTTGGTCGCCATCTTTTCCCGGTGTTTCGGGGTTAGGGGATGACGCTGTTTATCGTTCTATTCATTCCGGTAATGAAGTAATATGCTCAGTGGGTTCTCGGAATCCGACTTAATCCTGATTTAATCGAATTTCAGACAAAAGCAGCGAGTGTGCGTGTTTGGGTTTTAGTCACATACTAACAGACCGTTTTTGCCCCAAAACTCTTGGACGAATGACCAAGAGAGCGCAACAAAGCGTCCCTGCTGTGCTTCCCCACCAGTTCCCTGCTATAGGATCTTTCATACAATATACAATAGCATACAATGCAATATATAAATCATTACGTATGAATGATCTTAATTATCTTCGATGTTATGTTGGGGTTTTTTTCTTCAGAGAAAGATTTCAAATTATTCTGTGAAAATAAATGCTTTAATTATTCATTCTATTATTTTTGTTATTATTATTGCATGCTTTGAATTGTATATCCCTGCCATCCATGCGCGCTATTATTTTTCCAGTGGTGAATGACAAAAATCAACAGCGAATGACACAAAATTGTGTGGAAAAGATGTTAGTGTAGCGTGGCATGTGTGCCGGCTGGTGTGTGTGTGTGTGTGTGGTCACTGGTATCCTCCTCCTTAATGGAGTCATCGCCTCTGAAACCTCCACCATCCAATTACAGCGAGGCGCGTTCAGTATCACGTTCAAATAACTGCTTTAAGACGACACGGCGCGTCCGCTGAAGGGCAGGTGTCCATTAACACTGGCGGCGTGGAAACCCTGAGGCTCCGTGATCATCTTTCGGATAGCCGAAGTCTCCTGTTCTGGTCGTTTGTTGTCGTTTACAGCATCTTTCCGATCACAAACAAGGATTTAGTCTCATCAGTTGTGACAAAGGAGAGAGCGCTGTGGATACCTGTCCATGGTGCTGAAGTAAGTTGCTCGGCACTTCACCTGCTCTAAAGTAAAGGAAGTGCTGGATGTGACAATCGACGTGAAGGATACGATTCTGTCACAGAATAAATAGGATGAATGGAAATAGTGAATCAATAATCGCTCGTTTAAGTTTACAGTAGCAAGAAGACATGAGGATTTTCCCTTGAGTGCAAGACAAGATCATCTGACAGTGGATCTTCATTTCCAGAAAGTTGATGTGGGTTTAACTGCATATCTACTGGTTCATGTTTCGAGGTTTTATCAGAGTGGTTTCAGTGTTTGTGGTTGCATGCAGGAGGCCTACATGTTTGTTTAATTATTTGTAAACCTCTTATCACTGGTGAAGATGGACGTTTCTGTAAACGGCTCGAGTTTTGCAATCGAGTCCTTGCTCTCTCACAGAAGAGTGACTGTACTAACTTCCAGAGGTAACGGCACGGACGGACAGTGCCTCTCCCCGGCTGCTCTGAGCCCTGCGTCGGATCTGGAGTCGGAGTGCTCGTCGCTTCCCTCCCCGCGCAGGGACTCCGTGGAGGACACGATACCGCGACTTCCTAACACGGTTGGCATGGAGCCCCCACCACAGATATCCCAGCCGAGGACGGTGACTTCCTCCTTTCTTATACGAGACATTTTGTCCGACTGCAAACCGCTTGGTACCTGCGCCCCCTACTCTAGCGAAGCACAACGAGCACATGAAGATGACTTTCTGGAAAAAGACCACGATTCCTCTTCGGATTGTGATTATAATGGTTAGTAAAGTAGGCTATTGATCCATAGTGACCTCTCCCTCTCTTTTTCAATATCTGATCATTTCGTCTGAAAATGTATGTAGCTAATGAAACAATTTCAACTACTTGGGCGTATATTGGACTCGATAAACTACACATGCACGAAACAGGAAAACCCAGTAAAGTGAGTTTTATTCAAAATACGAAACGCGTTATTCAAATTGAATTGATATGCATAAACCCACTGATGTATTAAATGTTTTGTTTATCAACTCTCAAAAAGAAAGCCTACAACTTAGCTGATCAAATGTCCAACCCAGGTGAGGCAATGGCCCATAAGGCTATTTCGCTTCAGTTCAAATAGTTACTTTTGTCATAACACTGAATAGGCCAATGGTTTCGCAGTGACAGGGGCTTAAGTGTGAAATCTCAAATTCAGAGTATTCAAAGTAATTCTGTCCTGAGACAGCAGTTTGGTTAGTTGTTCATCGGATTATTGTCCGTCCGTTTATCTTGCAGTCTCGGTTCAGTGAGCTCCATCCCCTGTGTCTTAATTAAGAGGATTAGATGCTGCCACTGCTGGCCGATCAGATCACAATGACCGCTTGCTTTCTTCGGTGCATTTCGATATTTCTTTGGATATCAGTTATCCAACGAGGCTACAGCTGAGATGGAAACATTTGATTAATTTAAAAGATATCGAATAATTAATTAGTTGCTTCCTTGTTGGCCTATTTTTGAAGAGTAGTTTGCTTGAATAAATTGACATTACACTACATAAGAAGTGAATATATGTCTTTTTTACATTTAGGCTAATTCATTTTCATTTGAATTTTTTCTGTTTTTACGTTGCTCTTGGCTTTTAGGTAGGGACGAAACAGACCGGGAGATCTCCAGCAGTCGTGATAGCCCTAGTACACGCATGAAAAAGCCCAGGAAAGCGCGCACGGCCTTCACCGACCACCAGCTTGCGCAGCTGGAGAGGAGCTTCGAGCGGCAGAAGTACCTCAGTGTGCAGGACAGGATGGAGCTAGCAGCCTCGCTCAGCTTGACGGACACGCAAGTGAAGACCTGGTATCAGAATCGCAGGTAGGAATCCGGTCCACCAACATAACTGCATCAAAAGTCACAATATACCTCCACGTACACATCTCCATCAAAAGGCACAAGATGTGTCCACTCATATAAATAGCCTACTCCATCAAATTAAGGGCCTTTTAAATTGAGACGTGCATGTGGCACATGGACAAGACTAATAGAACAGGCCTACAAAAATATAAAACAACAATTGGCTTGCACTGAATTGCCTTTGGGCAAGGTTATTGTTGGTTTTTAATTCAATTGGTTATTTTGCGCACAACAAAATGAACATTCAAAACATTACAACACCCACGGGGTGTTCAATGCGCTCTTTAATGGTTTACACAATAAATTACATTGTCGTGTAGTGTATGTTGCTAGTCTTTGTGTTATTGTAGCTAGATAATATTATATAATGGCTTAGAGCAAAAAATTAAAAATAAAATTTTATATATATATGAAAAACTTGATGTAATGTGGACTAATTGGCAATAATTAGGCAAACCCAGCTTTCAATTCAAAATTAGGCCTATCTGAATTCTGGCCATGAATAATAAATTACTGCTTGCTCTTTTAATAATTCATCCCCACTTCTGTAATTACACAATCGCTATAACGATTAATTATTGAACAGTAAATTGGCTATTTGATGAGTGACGATTTGACGGATGACCGTCTGACACAAATCTGCCACCTAAAAAAATATTGCGCATGTTTATCGTCTCCGGAATGTTCTTACATTGGTTTAAGATGGTCTAGGACGTTTGTTTGCACGATTGCAGTGTAGATGAATATGCGAAATGCACTTACATACACTCAAAATTAAGATGTAGTCTATTGAGCAGTTTAAATAACACTTTCTGGTATTTTTAATTGCAGGACTAAATGGAAAAGACAGACTGCAGTCGGCCTCGAGCTTCTGGCCGAGGCGGGGAACTACTCTGCCCTACAGAGGATGTTCCCATCTCCATATTTCTACCCTCAGGGTCTGGTCACCTCCCTAGACCCAGGCGCGAACATGTATCTGTACAGAGGAGCCTCCGCGCCTCCTCCACCGCTACAGCGCGCTCTGGTTCCGAGACTCTCTCTTCTCCATGAGCTCCAGGGTGCCGAGGCCCAGCAGCCCCCTCCCCATCTCGGACTGTCTACGGCTCTGCCCCGACCGACCCCACAGCGCTGAACCGACAGAGACAAGACCCGGCCTTCCACGGCCAAGAGTTTCACGGTGACGCCGGAACCCTGCAGGTTTCCACCGCAAGGAGTCCAGTGAGCCGTCGGGCCCGTCCGCGCATTCCCTCCTCTCAGGACAGACTCTTTGTGGACTACGCTCGGAGTCAGAACGCCACGAACTTTGTCGCGAAGTTGTGCAAGTCATGAAACGAATGTAGCTTACATTATTTATTAAAACAGAAATACAACTCACTGTGAAGATTTCGTTTTTAAGAAGGTCTTCATTCCTCCCCTCTCATACTTTATTCACAACTGTCAGATTCAATTCCTCGGACCCCTGCGTACTACTCCCAAAGGTAGTAGCCTACTAATCCTGGTTACTACTCTTAAAGGTCGACAAAACTTGTGTCCCTGTTCCATTCAGTGATTCACTCATGCAATACTTTCTATTTTCTACTTTCTAAGTTTTTAGGAAAAGATCCACGTGTTTTCCCAAGATTCAATGTTAGGCTCAATTCAGGAATGATTCTAATAGCTCGTGTACATTTTTTGCATAAAATTACTGCGCTTTTCCGTTGATCTTCAAATAAAATAATTAAAGAGTCGTAAGTGTCTTCACATAAATCTAATTTCTATTATTAGCCTACCAGTATTATCCTGCAGGACAACAAGCAGTCTAATAAATTGAGATTCATCTTGCAAGCGTGTGTTGCAGTCAAATTCCGGGAATGACAAATAGCCTATCATGTTTATACCAAGAAAGGTTTAGGCCTTCACAAGACATTGATTTTCATGGGCAATTAACTGGGCAATAAGGCATTTCTTTTTTTTTATCAAACCTCAAACTAATAAAAACAAAATCACCCTTTGTTCAACCAGTCCAAAAGACACGGATCTGAGAGGCACAAAGCGACTTCAGAAATACTGACTGGAAATAACCTATTATTTAGAATTTTAAAATAATGACACAAGATACAAAATCAAGAATTTCATTTGAAACGTAACTTGGAGATATTTCCAATTCTGACTTCCCTGAAACACTAATCGTGCACTGATGTTTCACAAAGAGCAAAATGGTTTAAAAAAAATCTAACTAATTCAGCACAAAATAGTCATAAAATTAGCCCATTAAATAAATATTTAATGAAGATGAACCCAACCAAGCAGTGAATTTGTCTACAAGCCGAGTCGTCTGAGTAAAATAAAACCTGAAATGACCGTTGATACCTTTAGGTGATTTTCTTGCCGTGGTCAACAATGTCAAACAATCCACTGATGTCCATATACGCAGCCACCCCAATTATTTATGCAGCCGCATGTTATAAAGCGAAACTTAATCTTTTACTGAATTTGTTGAGTGTTTTGGCGGGCTGCGGTGTTTTCAAGCAAACGCGCGGCCAGCTGGTGGTCGAGAGGTCAGAAGTGACAGCTGTTAACCGACCGCCGGGCACTTTTTCTCCCCCTGCCCCATGGCCTACACCAGCAACGTCTCGCCTAACACCGCAAAATGCTCTCGAGTAATGAAACAAATTACTAATGGGGTCTGATACCTCACAGGTGGATAAATAAGTAAAGCTCATCCACTCACAACGCAGTTCATGCGGCCCCTCTGTTCAAATCAGCTGCTGCTCGTTTGGGAGGTGGTACAGGCATGATTTCATTTTCCCAAACTCACAGGACCGCACTAGCCTATAACATTTTGGTCTGAGGCGGCAAATCGACTAAATAGCGTTGATTTCATTTTCAACGTTTAAATTTTTATATAATGTTACTGTAATGAGGATGTGTGCACAAACACGCAAAACTTGTCGAGGTTTAAACAGAAAATAAACACATGACTTCTCAAATATTAAGAGATATTTTAGTTCACTGTAAAACAATAAAAAAATAATATCTACAGATATTTGCAGAAATGTAGATTTTATAACAATGCTGCCTTTGGCATCCAACATTTCATACACATACATACACACACACAGACAGTACTTGGAGCTGACCACCAAAAATGGCAGAGGCAGGAGATGCATCCAATAGGTGTGTGTGTGTGTGTGTGTTTGTGTCTCTAAGAAAATGCCTTGTGCTTCATCCCTCTGCTGTGTCCTCCTCTGTCGGATTTTCTTTCTTCTTCCTCTTCCTTTTCTTCTGGCTGCTAGAGTCTGTTCCACTCCCAAACTCTGAGCAGAGCAGATGAGCCACACGCTTGCGGTCACTCATAGCAGGCTTCCGTCTAGTGGGGAAAGGATGTGTACTATGGTTATTCATACAGGGGGAAGAGAGAGATGTACCTTACTTCATCACAGAGGCATTTATAGGATAGTCATTTATAAGGTGGGGCATTATAATACAGAACCACAACAAAAACACTCAAAGTAGAGTAAGGTGAGGCAGATAAAACTTACTTACACACACATGCACCCCACACACACATGGAATGTACATATATGTGTGTGTGTATGTGTGTGTGTCCTTTGGACTTTGTCTGCATCACATGTCTGTGATGAGGTGTGTGATCTAGGTGTGTGTGTGTGTGTATGCATGTATGTATGTTTTTGTCTATGTCAGGGTGTGTGTGTGTGTGTGTGTGTGTGTGTGTGTGTGTAAGGGCTATGTTTGGCTGCATCAGCTCATTAACAGGTTCCTGTCTGGACATGGACAGAGTGTGTTTCCTTCAAACAGCTGTAATGAAGTCTCCACTGACGGCAGACCACATGCAAACACACACACACACACACACACACACACACACACACACACACAAACACCCTGACATAGACAAAAACATACATACATGCACACACACGCACACACACCTAGATGACACAACAAACACACAAAGTTGCTCCGGTGTGGCAAGGGGATAGGGGAGCTGAGCGCTAAAGGGAGATCCAGTCACTCACTCACACACACACACACAACACACACAACACACACACACAAGAGGGACACCCAAGTGTGGCTCTAGGGTCCAGTCAGCTGTGTGTGTGAGTGGTGTGCAGGGACAAACATGGCAGAATACCAAAGCCAGTCTATTCCTGTCTCAAGACAGACCCGATCACTTCCTTAAAGCTTAACTTCCTAAATGACTCACAAACTAACAAAGGTACTTCCACTAGTTACTTACTCTAGTATTCATTCATTCATTCATTCTGATCAAAATCATTTTCTCCAGCCCTTCAAGATAACTGTCCTCTTGTCTCATCTTCATTCACACCCATTTAATTAAACAACAACAACAACAAAAAAACATCTGCGTGTTCTGAAATCAGCTGTAATCTTGCAATGTTCTGTGTGTGTGTGTGTGTGTGTGTGTGTGGTGTGTGTGTGTGTGTGTGTGTGTGGCGTGCGCAGTACAGGTACAAATACACACACACACAGCAGATTGCTTGGTTTTGAGACCAATACTGAACTAATGAGCAGTGAAGCCCCCTGCTGAGCTGACCAACCAACCACACACACACACACACACACACACAGCCACACAGATGCCCAAGGACTTGTCAAGTTGTGGCATGAATTGCTGACCACTGGGAGGTCACTAATAAACATTCACCTGAGAACACACACACACACACACACACACACACACACACACACACACACACAACAAAACACACACACACAAACAAACAAACGCACACACACGTCTGCCTGACCGCAGATGGGTATCTAACAACCACATAAAATACGTTAGGGCTTGACCAGTAACGGCCATGCGACAAAATAAATTAACCCTTTAAACCCTTAAATTTAACTGGATTTTCAAATCATAAAATTACATTCAATATATGACATCTGCAGTTATGATCAAATATGTATTACTCTATAACATCTGCAGATTGATAATATTCATTGACAAAAAAAAATACTTAACTGTTTGTTACAAGTTATTAAACTAGTGCAATGTGTTACATTGCAGCTAGATCGTGCATCAGACCACTTAGCTCAGATAAACTCCACTTGCATGCTTTGATGAGGGCTTTTTTTATCCATGTGCAATCTGAATACAATGAATACACGGTTTTCCTCCTCCAAACAGAGTCTTGTACACTGTACCATACAGCACAGGCACGTACTGACATGGTCATTCCAATGTGACACACTTTTGATCCTGGCATGGACCCTGATCTGAGTCAGCAGCAGAGCCTGTGCCAGACCTGGCCCAGATCTGAGACATGGTCATCAAAGTCACTGGCTGTATCCCAATTCAAGACTGAGGGGCGAGGACAAAAGGTTTAGGGGGGAACTGGGGTTCAGCCACTAGAGAATTTAATATGGAGGTTCTCCTCT
Source organism: Tenualosa ilisha (assembly GCA_015244755.2). Taxonomy (NCBI): domain Eukaryota; kingdom Metazoa; phylum Chordata; class Actinopteri; order Clupeiformes; family Clupeidae; genus Tenualosa; species Tenualosa ilisha. The sequence goes on along the minus strand of PYXC01002330.1, from coordinate 445,925 downwards.
TGGGACACATGTTAGATGGATGTGACAAGTTATATTCTACAACTACTGAGGTTCAGACTAGGATACATTCCTAGTCTGAAAAGCCAACTGTGATATAGAACTTTGTCATTTCAAAACTTGAGAGTGTGAGTGTGTGTATTTGTGAGAGAGAAAATGTATGTGAGTGAGTGAGTGGTGTGTGTGTGTGTGTGTGTGTGTGTGTGCTTACTTCTTCTCTTTGTTCTTGTTCTTGTCCTTGCGTGTGTTGTCTCCAGAGGCCTGGGTGAGGTTCTTTGGGGCATCTCTCAGGCCAAAGCTCTTGGCTGCGTGACCCAGATGGAGGCTCCGCAGGTGGAAGACGTGTTTCAGGCTTGATGGGTAGGTGGTGTAGGAGCGCACAAACGACTGCAACGCTAAACACACACACACACACACACGTACATTAACATGTGACATTCAGACTGTACGGGTACGTGGTGCAGGCAAGAAAACTACTTCGATGCTAAACACACACACGTCAAGTCAAGTAAGCTTAATGTCAATTTCTCCACATATTATAACACACACACACACACACACAACACACACACACACACACACACACACACACATACATACAGGGGAACTGAAAGTACGTTTCTCGCTATCCCACTGACAGAGGGAACATTTCCTAACTCTAAAGAAAAATTGTGCATAGCAGATAAGGACATTTTCTTGTATGATGTGTTGTGATAGCAGCAAAATGTATGATGTTGTAATGTGCAGAATGATGTGAAAATGTAATTGTGCAAAGGGATTTGTTGTAACAGTGTAAAAAGAAATGCCGCATACAAAAACAACAGCAGTGCCTAGAGTCTAGAGTTTTTGGTGGCTAAAGCTGTTTGCTAGTCTGGTGGAGCGGGCACGGATGCTCCTATGTCTCCTCCCAGAGGGCAGAAGGCTGAAG
>PYXC01002330.1:405000-440000 GCA_015244755.2 Tenualosa ilisha | reverse complement strand
TTTAAGCTGGGGGGCGTGTTTGTTCTTGGGCGGAGTCTTTTTGGGGTGGCATCGCTGTTGTCGTCTCGTTGTCCGCAGAGCACAGCGCTTAAGAGCGTGAGCAGAAACTCCACCGCCTCACAGCTCGACACAAACACTATCAGCTTCTGACCATTCTCAAACTATACACACACACACACAAGGATAGACATTTACCCAATTGCATGTAACCAAAACCTCAACAGCTTCATTTCAGATTTTCACACTGGAATGTATTTCTCTACCTGAGCCACAACACTGATTATCATGTATCTATTTGTAATTCAAACAGATGTACCATCAAAGTATGTGCACAATTTTGTGGTATTACTGCAGATAAACACACCCAAACACACACCTTGCACTTGGCCAGGATGAAGGCGGCGAGGCAGACGAGACGTAGTTTGCTGGGGACCACCACCATGTGCTGCTGGAGCTTCTCAGGCACAGCGAACCTCTCTGCCTGCTCCGCTCCATCTCTCACGGGGACGGCCTGGGCCTGTTCGGCCTCCGCCCTCCCCTTTGCCTGGGACTGTTTGGCCTCCGCCCTTCCCTCCGCTTCCTCCTTTACACCCCTCTTTTCACACACGGCCGTGTTCTCCGAATCCTCGGTCACATTCACAGTCACAGGATCCTTCATGCTGATGTCAGCAAGTCGGGACAGGCCTGTAACACAAAGACACGAGTATGGAATTAGACAACAGTGGTGATGTGCCTGTAACATAAAGACACGAGTATGGAATTAGACAACAGTGGTGATGTGCCTGTAACACAAAGACACAAGTATGGAATTAGACAACAGTGGTGACGTTGCAAGAATCAAGGACTTGATTGACAGTGAAAAGCTCATTCCAAAGACACAGGACTGTGGTTTCTGTCATGCCACTGTTGAGCCACATGCCCATCCTCAAAAGCTTTTTCCTAGCAAGAACATAAGAAGACCTGCCAACAAAAGGTCAAGGATCAACAAAAGAGAGAAAACCCCACTTTGTAAAACTTCAAGGATGCTGTTTCAGGCTGGATCAAGGGAGTCTGTCACCCCAAGTGTGTAGGGGTCTTTGTAAACCTAGTCTGTTACCCCAAGTGTGTAGGGGTCTTTGTAAACCTAGTCTGTTACCCCAAGTGTGTAGGGGTCTTTGTAAACCTAGTCTGTTACCCCAAGTGTGTGCAGAGGAGTCTGTAACCCCAAGTGTGTGTAGGGGAGTCTGTAACCCCAAGTGTGTGTAGGGGAGTCTGTAACCCTAAGTGTGTGTAGGCAGTCGGTAACCCTAAGTGTGTGCAGGACAGTCTGCAACCCTAAGTGTGTGTAAGGGAGTCTGTAACTCCAAGTGTGTATAGGGGGTCTCTGTAACCTCAAGTGTGTGTCGGGCAGTCTGCGACCCTAAGTGTGTGTAGGGGTCTAACTTACCCTCAGTGAGTGTAGCGGAGAGAAGCACGTTCTGCCTGGGGCATCCTCCAGAGTTGAGGGCATTTAGGATGACAGTCAGATCCTTCTCAAAGCCCAGATCCAGAGTCCTGAGGAAAACAGTGAAGCATCAACACAACATGTAAACACAACAAATACATGAACACAACACACATCAAACGTAGCCTAATACACACACAACACACACCACCAAAACTACTGAGAATATCACAATACAGAAGGATACACTGTTTCATTTACACACACACAGACAGAAACATGCACGCACACACACACACACCTGTCAGCCTCATCGAGGATGAGCCATCTCACACTGCTGAAGACAATGCTGAGTGTGTTCTTGATGTGGTCAACCAGCCGCCCAGGAGTTGACACCAGGATGTTGATGCCTTTCCTCAATCTGAAAACACACACACACACACACACACACACACACACAAAAACAATAGTCAGGTTTATCTGTGATAGACCAAGTAAGAGATCTGGGCCTCTGATTTAGGAGAAAGAGGGTTACCTGGCCTTCTCAGCCTTCCTCTTCTCTCCACCCATCAGCACACCTGGAACAATCCATGTGAAAGGCTAGAGAGAGAGAGAGCAAAAGGAAAGAGGGAAGGAGAGACAGAAAGAAGAGAGACCGAGAGGAAGGGGAATTAGGAGATTGAGGAGAGAGAGGAAGAGAAGAGATATGAAAGAAAGAGAGGAGCATGGGAGAGGAGAAAGAAGAGACAGCATGAGTGAGTGTGGGACAAGGCAGGGCTGATGTATGACATCTCTCTCTCAGGCTACTTCTCTTTTTCTCACCTTTAGAAGTTTCTGGAAGATCTGAAAACTCTGTTGGGCCAACTGAAAACACAAAGCACAAGAGGAAACATAACATATTCATAAATTTGAACACGCACACACACATCACACCTACAGTGTTAAACACAGCTAAAAGTGTTTAATGTTACAACTACAGGTAAGTGTGTGTGTCTCTCTCTCTGTGTGTGTGTGTGTGTATTGTCTTCAATACCTCTCTAGTCGGGACCACAATCACAGCCAGAGGTCCATCTCCTCGCTGTAAAAAAGGAGCACAATACTGACATTAAAAATAACTAAACAAACAAGGAAACAAACAAAACTGTTCTTCCTCATCCTCAGTTTGAGGCAGAGCACACATCCAACCTCAGCAAATCTCTGAGGACTTACGTGTGCCAACAGCTGAACAGAGAAAACACAGACATTGATGAGACAAAGCCCTACTCACCTTAATTTTGGGCTCTACTGCTTGTAGTGACTGCACAATAGGAATGCCATAGGCCAATGTCTTCCCTGTAGGAAACCAGACAAAATAACAATGATAATATAATCTGAATATGACATAGAATTTTGGAATTAGAATTACGTGTAATCCACAACAGCAGACTCAATGGAGATTCTGTTTAAACTCACCTGAGCCTGTTTGTGAGCGAACCACCGCATCTTTTCCTGCCAACAGCTCAGGAATGGTCTGTTTCTGTACACTACACACACAGACACACACACACAGACACAAAGATTTTTATGACACATCATTCCAACAAACTAGAGTTTGTAGAGATAAAACAGACAGGTAAGCGATCGTGAAACAGCAGTCTCAGATAAAAACCTTACCTGGTCATGCTGGTCACATTCAGGACCTTGTTGAGTGTTGCTACCTGTGGGATAAGAGAAAGAGAAAGAGAAAGGAAGAGAAGAGAGGTAAGAGAAAGGCAACTGCTGAGGAAAGAATAAGATGAGAAATAGTGTAAATCAATCAATAGTCCTGTTGTTTGACGTTACTAAGAGCTGTCCATAGGCATCAGAATGAGAGAAACTGGTTGCAACGTAGAATGAATTTGCAAAACAGCAGCTAATGCTAACGCTAATGCTAACGCGTGCCCCATCAGTTAGCGTTAGCTGCTATTACGCCATCTGGTCTATGCTGCACCAAATTCTCTTGTTCTTATATCTACTGACATCACTCGGCAACATCAAATAACAGCATTATTGACTGACTCACACTGGACTTCTCCTGTAAAGAGAGTACACAGAATAAAGAGTTCTTTACCAGGTGTGGGTGGAGGTCCAACTCAGAGAAGGAGTCACTGGTGAACACCTTTTCCTTCAGCTGGGTCACACTGGGACTGCAGACACGCAGACACACACACACACACACACACACACATACACGAAGGAGACGAACATGCAAAACTCAATCTCAGATATCACTCAGTGTATCAAGTTCCCCAACTGCACAAATCCATCAGTCATCACAACCCAATTCCAAGGGACTTGAATGTACAGTGCAAAATCAGAAAAACACTGACATATTAGATTCAATACAGAAACAATGTATCGCTCCTCAAAGCCGCTATATGTGCACACCATCTAAAACGTTACAGATATGTATAATTATACTGTACAGTAACCTACATCACAGACATCATCACACCATCCACTTAAAACACATGAACACAGACAGAAGCCTCTTACGCCTGGACGCTGGGGATGTCTGGGTTGTTTCTGAAGAGGCTGGAGGTCTTGATGGCGGGTTTACCCATTGCTGTCCCATCACTACGCTTCCTGTCTAAGGCTCGCTGAGGAGCGGCCTTCTTTCTCTGTGGACCCTGCCCCCCCTGAGTCTGTTTCCGAGGGGGTGTCTTAGGACTCAAGACCCCAGGGCTTCCCTGGTCTGGGACGGTTTGGGAATCCTTCTTCTGCTTTGGGGGAGATGTGGGGCTGGGAGAAGGCCTCTGCTGAACTGATTTTGAGGTCTCGACTGGGTGAGAAGTGTCTTTGTGGTCCTGGGAAGGTTTTGGGCTGAGGGGTGCATTCTGTTGTTTGGAGTTCTGGTCTTGCTGAGAAGGTTTCTTTTTGTTCTGGAAAGACTTGGGACTGAGAGGAGTTGTCCGTGAATAAGGTGTCTGATCAAAGTGGCGAGGTTTCTTGTGTCTGAACTGCGGAGCTGGATGTTCTCCTGAAGCCTTACGTTTCAGGGCAGCTGCCTGCTTCTTCTGTGATGGGCATATCACACAGAATAGTCACACATACTATTTAAAGCAACGCCTATGCTCTCAACCATAGATGCGAAAAGTCTTTGCTAACGTGAGTGTGTACATTTAAAATGATGTGAACACGCATTTACCTGTGCCCACTTGTCACGAGCCTTGAAAGAGCCCCGATAAGTCTTGGGTGTCTTAAACTTTTCAGGGGTCGAAAAGTTGACCAGCAAAGCATCATCAGCCATGACGTACACTGTCTGCAACAAAACCACAGCACAAACGTTCAGTTTACGATCACGTTACACGTAGATGAAAATATTCTCACAGAGATCAATCTGATTAGGATTGTCTTACTATAGGATTAGATTATTATCGTATAAGAGTTGTGAATCATGCAGATGAAAGATCACCATGAAAGGCTGAGGGCTGAAGCTTATCATACACGTGAATAACGATAATAGTACAATGACATTCCGTCTCTTCAGTTACTATGCCTACTGTTTTACATATGGTACACATAGGTAGCAGCTGTTCCATAGTAAGAATCTGGAACAATAACGCAAAAATCTACTATAAAACGAATCGTTACCTCGTTCTCAATGTTTCACATGTCCACAGTAAAACGCCATGCTGTTGAACTACGTCAGAAGCAAACTTCCGGCTATTGCGTGTAGCGAGTACTTCAAAATACAAGTTCTCAAAGAATCTAGACACAGCTAAACATTTGTAAATAAGAGTCGCGTGATTTCTTTCATTTAAAATAGCATGAAATGCCCTCCTTTTCTGCTTATTTGCCGATGCAGGGTTGCAACACTGCTGTTTCCACTGATTTAATCAGATTAGATTACACTCAACTGGTGAATTTGCAGTTGTCATCATCATTTTCATACATTAGGTCATATTACTTATCTATCACTTACACATAGCCTACATATATCATATTAATGTATCACACTTTATTACACTGACTTTACCTCCACTCTCAAGTCCTGCTTACATCATTTCTTTTGACATAGGCTTGCTATGATGTGTTTAATGTTCTCACAGTTTTGTAATTGAAATGAAATGTCTGACATGTTTGTCTTTACTTTGGCCTTTCTGTGTATTTTTGTCCCCTACAGATGCTCTTTAAAGAGGTTGGTTGAGCAGTGCTTATTATTCAGAGAGGAAAGGGTCTTCAGCTGGTCCCCAGAGGACCGTTTCTATAATGAGATTCAGAAGTAATGAGAGGGATCTCTCTGGCAGATGTGAGATTAGCTTTAATTAGCAGGTCAGAGGGGGGCTGTTGTTAAAGATCATGTAGGCTACATGTGTGAGGGACATGGGCCAGCAGAGCTGAGCCACGACCTCAGTGCTCATCTGGCAGAGGCCAGGGACCACACTGATGAGTGGGGACGCCTTTGAAACTAATGACCAATCAGTGCCAATTTATCTATGACATCACATTCTGTTTCTTCTGTGATGTCAAACTTCGTTTTCTACCTCGGTCCATCACAGTGGCATTCTATCTTCTCTGTGACATCATGCACTAACTCTTCTGTGACATCACAACCTCTGCTCCTCGGTGACATCACAGTGTCTGCTCTGTGTGATGTTCCAAAGAATGTGTAGATGACAGCATGTCTGCTTCATCTGTGATATCACATATAGCACATGCACAAAAACTGAGGACCAACAAACCCGAATCTCTCCTTGCCACTGTTAAAGTGCTGACTAAAGAGACAGGTAGTCTATACAAACGATCTGTACTCTGTTCATAGTTATTTATTTTTCTTTCTTTACATCACTGCTTGTTCCTGTTAATTAACAACCCACATAGAAAAGGCTGGGATAATACAAATCATATATGGGGAATTACATTTACATGGTCCTCATATTAATCTATCTTTTCCACATGGGAAGGACTAATGGCAAAAATCACATTAAACAAATCCCATCCATTTGAGCTAACTGAGCGGGCAGATGCAGAATAAGAACACATTAGAATGTATTTATTTTAACAGAGCACTGAGCGATGAACCAGCAAAAAGTGCAAATAACAAAAGAAATAATGTCTCGCTAACATATAAATTATTGGCCTCTTTGATAAAATGTGGATTGGGAATGAAAGTAATACTGTGATGTGGTTGTTACTGTGCTTAAATGTCTGTGTGAAAGCAAATGTGTGTGTGTTAGTTTCTAAGCAAGGGAGCGAGAATATGAAAGACAGAGTGAAGGAGAGGGGGGAAAGTGGGATATAGGGGGAGATGAAGTGAACATAGGGTGTGAAAGAGAGGGAAGGATAGATACTGAGAGAAAGAGAGAGAGAGAAAGAGAAAGAGAGAGTTTGCTGTGTGTATCTCTAATAATCAAAACAGCGTTCCTAAGCATTTGCCTGCTGAGGCAGAACTAATTCCCGTCTTTCCACACAAAGGGCAGAGCAGGCTGCATTTTACTGCTACATTAATTAGACAAACCCATAATTAATGTGGGCTGCTAATGCCCCTGAGAGCGACCGGGTCAAGTAGCTGGGGGTGTATTAGGGAGAGGATCAACTTGAAAGAGCTGGGCTCTCCCAAGTGCTCTATTGTTTGTTTGGGTTTGTTTAATAAGCCCCTTGTAAGGTGGGACAAAAGCCCCCCTGTCATCTGATCCACAGACTGGGGCAGCATAGACCAGATCACAGCCATCTGCCTCCTCTGCTCCCTGGATGTAAGAGGAGACGAATGCAGGGCTTTCACCCCCACCCCCGTCTCGGCCGGCCCGTGGAATATTTATGTCTCATTGGTTTAGTAAAAGGTAATTTTATTATAACAAACAGATCTACTGCAAGTCGACTTCTGTCTCTTCAAACCAGGAGTGTGGGGCTGGGTGTTGGTTGGTTCAAAGGTACAGCGCCTGGGATTCACTCATGTTGACTGGCTCTGCTGCCCGTCCATCAAGGTCTTGGGAAGGCGCCCGACCAGGCGGCTCTCGATGGACTCGAAGATGGTGTGTGGGTCCTGGTCGGCGTTGACGTGGATGGCCTCGGGGTAGAAGCTCTTTAGAGCGGGCACCTGTTCCCAGTACTTGCGGAGGCGGACGCGCACACTGCGTTCGCTGTCCCGCGGGTCAGACACCAGACGGGCCCTCACTTCAGCACTGGGGGCTGGTCGGTACAGAGAGTGGTACCTACAGGCAGGAGATCCCTTTATGAGCATGGCCTGATCACATGAGAGTGTGGGTGTTAGTGAGGCTGAGTGTGTGTGCATGGATTGGAATTCACTTTTTATGTGTGTGTGTAGGTGGGCATAGCAGCTGTGCAGGGGGCACCAACTACAGAGGCCAAGGTAAAGTCTTGTGTGTATCTAGGCAGCAGAAGAGAATGTGTGTGTGTGTGTGTGTGTGTGTGTGTGTGTGTGTGTGAGAAAGAGAGTTTGAGATGTCGTCTGGGTGAGGAAAGTGTGTCCCAATCAAGACAAGACTCTTGACCTCTCTCACCTCTCTCCTGTGACTGGATCGATGGCCCTGAGAGACAGACGCTCAACAGCCACGTCGTCCGTCATATCCAGGAAAAACACCCTGGAAAAACACACCAAGTTCTACATCACATTCTACATCACACACATCCATCATATCCAGGAAAAACACCCTGAAAAAACACATCTATATCACATTCTACATCTCATTCAGATACTCCTCCGCTGCCATTAGCCCAAAAAAGCGTAGGCCTATGACTTCTCATTTCATCAAGACACACAGCACTCCTTCCCTCCACACCAACATCTGTATAAAACTAGCAATAACACTGCTCAGTTTTGGGCTATTTCAGCGGTGACAGGCTATGCCTATCTGTTCTGTTCAAGTGTCGGACTGATACGTCCACTCAGCTCAAGGACGGAGGAGGTGATACGTTTGTTCAAATATTTAGAGACTTTTGCACTTCTCCCTCACCTGAGAGGGTCAACCAGCCAGACACCCTCAGGTGGATGACCCAATCACAACAAACAAACAGACAGACAGACAGACGGGCATAAACAAACCTCACGGGAGACCTGTTAGAGACAATTACTGTGGAGTCAACCAGACAAAGACTGAAAACAGGAGGGATGTGTTTACAGATAGACTGAAAGACAGCAGAGCAGTCGGTAGTCTGTTGGTAGTCTTGAGGGCCGAAATGCAACCCACACACACACTGAGACAGACATCTCACACACAGTGAAACAAAAAGTGTGTGCATGTTTCTGACATACAGACAGCACTGCAGAAGGCAAATCTGTGTCGACTGAAAGGCTGACAGACTCCACAAAGAGAGGCAAGGCAGAGGAGAGGCCAAAAGAGGACGGATGTGTTCAGGGAGCTTTAAGGTGAAACAGGTTAGCGTAAATCTATGGTCTGTACAAGGCAACGCTTGGTTGGGTAGCTTGAAAGATTACAGTACAGGATAAAGAAACAGGCAATGTGTAAATCTGGGTCCATTCTCTGAGCCAACCACAGAGGAGTTTCACACTGTGTGTATACATGACAGGCTTATTTTGCATTAAGAGTGTGTGTATGTGTGTGTGTGTGTGTGTGTGTGTGTGGTGAACTGTGTTTAAGCATTTTGGAAAACAGATATGCTCTATTTTTAATGAATATTTTGCTGAAAAGAAAAAAAAATGAAATAATGACTCCTCTCCAGCTATTAGCATTAATATTAATGTTACCATATGAAATATTCATTAGCCTGGACAAAGATGACAGCCTACAAGCCTTAGGATGTGTGTGTGTCTGTGTGTGTGTGTGTGCGCGTGTGTGTGTGTGTGTAAGAGAAAGAGAGAGAGAGAGAGAGAGAGACAGTGTGTGTGTGAGAGAGAGAGAAAGAGAGAGAGAGAGAGAGAGTTTGTGTGTGTGTGAGTGAGTGAGGGAGAGAGAGAGAGTGTGTGTGTGTGTATGTATATATATATATATATCTTCTACACATGCATGCATAACGATGTGTGTGTTTCTTAAGCCTCTGTTTAACTCCATGCCCTTTACTATCTCTAATCTTGATCATCTTGATGTTGCAATGACCCAGTTAACTGTTCCTCACTCTGCTCTAGGGTTGTACATCTAGTAAAAACTAAACTGCATCACTTGAGAGGCGACTATGGAGGCAATGTGTTTTGCTTAGAGTAGCAGAATCTGAAGCTGAACTCTGCACTAATGAGGATTGAAAAACACCTTTTTATTCAGGGCAACTAAAGCATCTATCCACCCTCTCTGTTGGCTGTGAGTGAGGCTTTGCACAGGGCATATGTGACTGGTGTGAAGCATATCCCCTCTGTTGGCTGTGAGTGAGGTTTTGCACAGGGCATATGTGACTGGTGTGAAGCATATCCCCTCTGTTGGCTGTGAGTGAGGTTTTGCACAGGGCATATGTGACTGGTGTGAAGCATATCCCCTCTGTTGGCTGTGAGTGAGGTTTTGCACAGGGCATATGTGACTTGTGAAGCATATCCCCTCTGTTGGCTGTGAGTGAGGTTTTGCACAGGGCATATGTGACTGTTGTAAAGCCTATGGTGGTACCAACACTGCCAATCCAGCACTGGGCCCATCCTGATAACTGACACTGACATTTGTCCTTTAATCCTGTGGCTAAAGTGGTGAAGAAGAAGGTTCTAACAATGCCAAGATCTTAGGTTTGATTCCCAGCACATACTGATGGTTAATGTGCTTTTCATCCTAAACGGTGATGTAACAGTTGGATGTAAATGTCTTTTAAATGAGTGCATGTTTTCGTTACGTGTGCAACTCAGAGGCCCAAAGTGGTCCCGAAGGGAAAGAAAACAGGGGGCCCCTACAAACCACTCCTAGAACTGGGCCATTGCCATCCTACAGTTCTTGTCTCAAGCCACTTCTCCATCCCTGTCTCTCTCTCTTTCTCTCTCTTTCTTCTCTCCTCTCCATTTCCCCAAATTAAGAAATGAAAGCAAGCTGTGTTGTCGTGGAGCTGCTCTGCGCTGGTGTGTGCTGGGCTGTGCAGCGTTGCGACGCGCGGGCCCTGCGATGTTTACCTCTGATTAAATTATAATGCCACCCTGTTGGTTTATTCATCAGCCAATTAGGGGAAGTGTTGCCTGATTAGATGGGGACCAGCCACATGAAATACATTTCACTAATAGAAGGCGGGGGGGGCCTGGAGATGGGGGGTGGGGGGTTTTGAGGTTGTGGTGGGGTATTGAGGGGGCAGTAAAATGGTGAGGGAGAGGCGTGGGGTAAGGTGGACTCTCTAGGATTTCGTGGCTAATTGTGCTGCTTTATCTGCGTGTGACACGGACTCATGCATATTTCAGGCGGCCCAAAGACTCTGATTGTATGCAGTCATGTCCAAGCTGTAAGAGTCTGCACAGCGGCCAGACTGGAGAGTACTTACAAGCGGACCGGGGGGGAGGGGGTTGATGCAGGGTTAGTTAATGAGGCAGTGGGGCATTATTCAGGGTAGCTTTGGGGTGGTTTAGAGGGGCTGTGAAGTGAGCTAGCTGATTTGTAGATTAGTGGTGGTGGTATTAGGAAAGGGGGCTAGCATCAGCATTAGCCAGGGTGATCCCAGACAAACCCGCTAGTAAATCTGAATTTGCAAGACGATTCTGAATGACCAAAAATCCAGGAACCAATCACAACGACAGGACAAAGGGATGGGCTTTACTGACTGTTTCAAGAGAGTCTGATTATTAGCGTCATAGCTGTTCCCATAGTTTCAGTTTCAGCATTCCAAACGGATCCTTGGTTAGTTCATATGACTGTTTGATCTGATATAAACATAGAAGAAGTAGTTTGGGAGCAAAATAATAGTATGTTCAGGCATTGGTTTTGTTTTTACCATTGAAATGGTCTATGTAATGACAAGACAGAGCAGTGTCTTTAGCAGAACCAATGACAGCATAAGTGTTAAACTACATGGACATGTACTTTCTTTCAAATCAAGTTAAAAAGTGCATTTCAAGTGCAAATCATGGTTTACACAAGAGTTGAATGTGTGTTGCTGGGTTTAATTTTCACATTGTTTACACCCTTGGAAAAGTGATGTGACTTAGATTTTAGAAGTGGTCTGCATCGTTTACCCAGAGTAAGTGTGGATAATGGGCAGGTAAGAGGAGTGGGCGAGGTGTAATTAGTTGAAAAGGATAAAACGGGGGGGATTAAAGAAAACATCCAGAGTCAACCAGCCCATATCCCTGTTCTTTGAGGCATTTGGTACAATGTAGCCTGAATTTGCGAACTGGCAGCTGATGGAGGCACAGGAAAATGAAACTTTCTTGCCCTCATCATTTAGTGTTGGCTGCGGTTTTGCTATTGGGTCTACGTACATTTTCATTTATGCATTTAGCAGATACTTTTATCCAAAGCCACTTCATCAACTATCAAGGCCAGTTTCCTTTAAAGCAACTTGCCTTGCTCAAGGGTACAACAGCAGCAGCCAGGATTTGAACCCACAATTTTGCAGACCACAAACAAGCTAGCCAGGTTCCTTAACCACTACGCCACCACCGCCAGCTTATCTATGTATGCCAAATTCATACCTACCGCCAGCACTCTATGAAACAACAGGGTTGATTCACTCTGGATAATCCCTTTAAGCAATAAAGTAGTATAAAGGGGTCTGCTTGCAAGGGTTTGCTGTGATGGCTGTGGCAAAAGCATGCAATTAAAAGTACTGTGATTGTAAATGTTTAAAAAATTAGCTGCAGATATAGCAGAAATTCAATGGATGCAGCTCCATGCATTTTTCCACCATGTTGCAAAATCCTGAGGGGCCTGACACTGTTCTTTTTGTCGGGGCTGAGTTTCGCCTCCAGTCTGCCTGCCTGTCTCTGTTCTCTGCAGTATAGTGGTGATGGAGGAGCGAGGCTCCGTCCTGATTAACCGTCCTGTGAAAGGCGATCAGACACTTATGCAAAAGAGGAAACTAGAGCGAGGGCGTCCTCATCTAGCTGATGAGCGAGGGAAGCCTATCCTCGCTCTCCTTCCTCCTTCTCTCCTCTTCCTCCGGGCCAGGATCAGGTGGCGTCTTTAACATGACAAAAGAGAGGGCAGCTCAGACCTGCTCACAGCTTTTACATGGCCTCATCCGAGACTGCTTAGAGTTCGTCTGCACATCCATCCAAGCTCACTTCAGGACTGGTACTGAAAATACTTAGCCCTGAGCAGGGACTCACTCCAACCCTTTAGAAAGCTCTTATAGGCGCAATTCCTGTACTTGAGACACACACAAGTGGGTGAAGCTCCTGAAAATCATCCCAAAGTTTCTGCAGTGGAAATGCCCCATTTGAGAGGTTATGCAGTGCAGCCACACCCAAACTCAACATGCAAATGCTTGTGGTGAGAAAGTTATGAGAGATCCTTTCGTGCAAGGGTTTGCCTCTAAGTGTGGTGTCCTTCAAGGAGGACATTTAAAGTGATAGACTGGAGTACTTCCAACCACAGGCCTGTTGTTTACAGTTCACCTAGTACTGTAGGAAGGAAGATGAGCAAGAGACTTTGGTACAACATAGACCTTATAGCGAACCTGCAGTTCATGCTAGTTTATGCTAGCTGAACAGAACTAGGGGAGACCAAGTTGAAAGTTAGCTAACAGCCCCATTCAGTTAGTGTTAACCTTATTAACATTATTAGGTCTATGCTGAATCAAATTCTCTCGTTCTTCTTCCTACCTGTAGCACTTGGCGAGCATGAACAACAGGTATATGATTGGAAGTGCTCCAGACTATCATTTTAAGATCCCCCAAACCGCACTAGTGAACTGGATCCGTGTGGTTTGAGTCTGTAACTGACCACGCTGCTGTCCTGTCCGCATTTAGAGATGCCTGCCCCACAGACATCTCCGTTTCAGCAAACAAACTGGGCAGCTTTGCACGCCGCTGTCAGCCCCCACTCATCATCTTGGCCTGCGCTGTGCCACCCTGTGGCATGCTGGGTGAAACAGGGCAAGACATAGGAGCCCTGGTGAGGAAACGGGTAAGGAGATCCTTCCGCCTGGCAGGGCGTGCCAGACTCGTGGCCCCTGCCCTTCGCCCGCCATTGAGTGGCGGGCAGTGCAGCAGCGATGGCATGGGTCCATTAAAAACTGATGCCCGGGTTGGCACCCGTCCACCGCGTCTGACTCCCTTATTTAGCCACTCTAAAGGCCCCGTAACTGGATAGCTGTTAATTAATGAAGCTGTCAGGTAAATCGCTGCTAGTCGAGGCAAGCCAATCGCAGATGCATCGGTAACATTATCTCCCTATTGTTTCACCCACCATGAGCCTAACCGCCAAGCTCCAAACCAATTAAACTAATGCCATGTAAATGCAGGGCTCCAGACAGGAGCCAGGGGCTAGGGGCCAGGGAGGAGGGGAGGAGGGGAGGAGTTAGGGGGTAACAGAGTGGGAGAGGGGGGTAACAGAACCTCATCTGCACATCAGGCAGAGGGTGCAGAGGGTCACCGCACACTGATGGCTCTAATCACGGTTAACTCCAGACGAGAGGTGTGTGTGTGTGTGTGTGGGGGGGGGGTAGTGTGTTGGACTGTGTACAGTTATACCCTCACATATCGTTAAACTAGCAGGAGCTTATCAGGGGTAATTTATCAGCAAAGGTTTGGCTTGTCAGTCACTGCAGTTCATTTTTACTACACCTGACCCTATGGATGACCTCTAGATGCTAGATGTTGGTGTTGCATAGGCTGATTGGGTTTTTTTAATCACATGAGAGATGAGTGAGGCTGTCAGGCCAGAGGGATCTACTCTCCACTATCAGATCCCAGGGCTGATGCGAGACACATGAGCCTATGGTCTCATGAGATAACTGAGGCTTTGCAAGACACAGGAAGTGATGTCATAGGCTGGGGCATGGAGCCATGACCTGCTTTCATTCTATATTCACTTGTTCATCTTCCGTATTCTCTAAGTGAACCCATATGGAATGTACATACTTTGTCAAGCCTGCACACAACATGGATGAGTTTAGAATAGGTTTTGGTCTAAGGTTGCTTGGGCTTTCTGTTGAGCTTACTTTAATGTTAGTGGGACCAGATGAGTTTTTGTTCTTCAGTGTCCTTTTGGTGTGGTGGAGAGTTCATATTCTGATAAGCAAGGGATGGAAGAATTCTTCTGTGTTTGGGTTTGTTCTGATGTTCCGGTCTGTTCTGTGTCTATGCGGTTCTGATTGCAGACTCCGGTGAGAGTGTGACTGTAAAACCAGAAGAGTAGCTACCTGCTGGGGATGTGGTTGGACTCTTGCAGCTTCTCGGCTTGCTCCACGTCACGGGGGAATCCATGCACGACCCAGCCACGGGTGGTACAGTCCAGACGACTCAGCCTCACCGTCAGGATCTGAAGCACGATGCTATCCGGCACTGAAACACACACACACATGTACATGTGCAAAAACACATGCATTTACGCTTTAATGCACATGCGCACACACCACACACACAAATACACATGCAAATAAACACACACACTCACACACACACACACACACACATATAAAACAGAGAAGTATGGGCATCACACACACACACATATACACACACACACATGTAGTAACATTGATTGCATAAGACGTTGCACTGTTAGCGTGACACTGAGTGTTTCATGCGCTTGCCCTTAAGCTGCCACTGCAGCTCTCTGAGGCACAGTGACAGTGACAGTGAACGTAAACATTCAGAACAGGCCACTTCATCTGAAGGCCTATACTGTATGCTTGGCCAAGGTTGGCTGGCTTGGTCGCATTCTGTAGTTACGGCACAGATAAAACTGATGCTACTTTTTTCACATTCTGACAGGCCTTGTGAAAGAAAACAAGCACCATAAAAGGAGCTTTACACACAAGCATCAGTCAGTACAGTATAAAAGTGGCGGGATGGGAAAGAAAAAACACTCAAACTCTTCTGCCTAATGTTTGAGACAGGAAATCAATCTTACATAGAGAAATAAAACAAGCTTTACAGAAATACATAAAGGGATGGATGTGTTCTATGGATGTGGAATGGATGTCTTCCTGAGACGGTGCTAGCTATCTGCCAAAGGAGAAAGAGAAAGAGAAAGAGAGAGGAACGGAGAGAACAAACTCAGCCCGACTGAGGAGAGGGGTATCAAAGAGAGAACCTACACACGGAGCAGGTCAGACACATAACAGACAGCGTCTGTCTGAAAAAACACACACGACCAGCGACAAATCAGACGTGAAGTTGTTTTTCACTTCAAGAGATTTTTCACTTGTCAAACGAAAGAGGGGGAACAAAAAAAAAAAAATAATGAAATAATCACTCGCTACATTGTCATTCAAATTCACATGAATGGTCTCTCCTTCTGAGGCGACTCTCAGACACTCGCTGTGTTTTCAGTTTCCTCAGCACTACAAACGCGGCTGACTGACTCCTGCCTGGCAGACTATAGAAGCGCACTGTTTAAGCAGAGGTTACCTTGACAGAGATCAGGCCAAGGGACAACTTTCTAAGCGGGGCGGCTCTCGCTCGGAGGGTGTCTGGGGGTTGCCTGGAGGCAACATCGCAGGAGTGAATAAATAAAGATGAATACGGCGGGTGAGCGAGGCGTGGACGCTTCCTGACAGAGAAGCACCCATCCGCACCCAGGGGGGTTCTGACGTTGCTGAAAAATTAGAGCTGACAGACTCAAACTGTCCAATTTCCACATCAAAACGCTCGGAGCAGCACAGCGCTTCTGCGGCAGAGGAGGAGCCTTCAAATGGTTCTGTGTGTGATGAGCTGATGTTGTTTCCAAGAGTCTACAAGCCCTCAACAGTCTTGCAAACAAACAATTAATTATTACAATAATAATCTCTCCTCTACCTCACACTAACCTCTTCTGTGGACAAGTATGTGTGCGTGTGTGTGTGTGTGTGTGTGTGTGTGTGTGAGAGAGAGATAATGGTCCAAAGCATAAGTGATGGCCTTGGTTTGTTCTGACAGCCAATTTAGGAGATTATGTGTTAAATCAGAAAACAGTCCGGGCTTCTGAATATCCTTCATTGTGGATGACTGTTCTTAACTGTTTGAAACATCAGCAAGTCAAGTTGGATCCTTACAAGGGTATATGCAAAGTTTAGGATTTGTGCTCATTTGAATTAAATACTAAGCAATCTAGCTGTCTTCTGACTTTCCAGACTCTGTATTTGTTTGTGTGTGTGTGGGAACATACCTTGTTCTCCAGACTCCAGGTAAGGTTTAAGTAGCTCCCCCACACTGGACTCATCTGCGTAAACTGCTTTGATGAGTTTCCCACTGCATACTGGTGTGGGTCAGAGAAGAGAGACAAGACAGACAGAGGGGAACAGACAGACACACTCACTCGAGATTAACAGTTATCATGTATAAAACAAATCTTCCAAACCTGTTCAATTCAGGCAGCTGCTAGTTATGTGCGTGTAACTACAGTGAGTTAATAGCCTTACAGATGTGTGTGTGTTTGGGACTCTGTGTGTGTGTTTGGGGCTGTATGTTTACATGTACGGTAAGAAGAGAGGTCCTTACTGTCTATGATGTTGTACTTCTGAGCCAGCAGTCGTGCCTGTAGACTCTTGCCAGACCCCGGAGGTCCAAACAGAAGAATGCGTGGTGTGTGAGGGGCACTGGACCGGTGCCGTGACAGAACATACGTCAGAACTACAGAACACAAAACACAGAACACAGAACACAGCAGAACCAAGCTATTTAACTAAGGCAGATAGATAAATAGACAGATAAACTTTGAGAATGCACTTAATAATTTAATTTCTCTACATTGTGTTACACTATTGCACTTCAACTTAAAACAGTGCAGATTCTATGTTAGCAATACGCACTCCTTGTTAGTTCATTGTGTTGTAGCTTGAATGTTATCCTCTTTTGTAAGTCGCTTTGGATAAAAGCGTCTGCTAAATGCCTAAATGTAAATGTAAATGTAGATAAGCAGATAGACAGATAAATAGACAGATAGATAGATAAATAGATAGATAGATAGCAAGACTAGAGTTCTCCTGTGTGTTTGTGAGTTCACTAGTGTTGCTGCAGCTGAGCATAGTTAGGTTCACCACGACAGAGTGAAGACAGAACCAGCGAGGTGAGAGCAGTTGATGTGTACAGTCTCCCACACCTAGCTCACGGTCTGCTTGCCAGCTGCTCTGTGTGCTTAGGGAGGCGCCATTAGCATCGGCGCTAAATGCTTAATTGCTAATTGATAAAAGAGCACTTAGCTCAGGCCCCCAGCTCCTCACCCACAGAATCAACAGACAGTTAGCGCGCTAATCACAACATAAAGAAGACCATCAATAAACCATGAGGCAGTGTCACCCACCACCACCAACACCACCACCCCTATGTCCTGCCCCCTTGGAGGAGAGTGGAGGGGTGGTGGGACCTGGGATGCTTGCCAGGAAAGCAGCAAAGAGCAGCAGACAACACCCACAATCCTTTGCTGAACTTCACTTCACTTCATCTGACCTTAAGAACAGAGAACCACCAAAACGATTGTTGTGAATATCGTGAGGTGTTTGCTGAGTCCATATCTGGCTCAGGTCTGGCTCACATCCGGGTCAGTTCTGTCCCAGCAGCAGCAGTCTGGCCATTTCCATTCTCGTGCACTCTTAGCTGTGTATCTGGCTCACTGCACTGCTCAGTAATTAACACGCTCCTCATTGGGACTAATGGTCGCTGTGTGCAGAGTGGGCCTCAGTGCTGTTTACTGCTAACAGTAGTGATGGATAGTAAGAATGTGGGAGGAAGAGAGGTGAGAAGAGAGAAAAGGAGAAGAGAAGAGAGGAAGGGAGACAAGAGGAGGGGAGAGAGGAGGATACAAGGGGAGGATGCACCGCTAGAGCCGCTGGCTAAGTGACAGTGTTTCTTGCCAGGGGCCCAATCAAACCCCAGTGCTAATTGCGGCATTAAAAAGTGCATCTCTGAGCGGGCAGGCAATAATCAGCATTCATAATGACAGCTGTGGCCACTTTGGCATTCAGACTCGCCAGATAAACACTTAATGGGACGAGAGAGATTCCTCGCCGAATGTTTACATCGCCGCGCCATGACCCCTATCAGGCCAATTGGGGGTGATTAAATGTAAAGAGAGCTATAAGTGCTGATCTCTGGACCTCGGAGCAACAAATCAAAGCAGTACTAGAGGCTATTAGCTGCCCCTCATACTCCCATCACCCCCCTCTCCCACTTCCTCAGTCCTACCATTAGAACCTGGGCAGCACCTCACTGGACTGGCCAACATACGCTGACTAATGCAGGTTTTATAATGCTAGTTAATGTTGTTAATGTGATACCATTGACCTTAATACAAGGCATGAGGTTGGACTGGCACTTAAGGAGATGTATGGTTGCCTATGGTTAGCCTCGTGTTTGTGCATCTGTCTGGACATTTACACAAATATTCTCAGTATGTGTGTGAGTGGGGGTGCTGTGTTTGGGGGGAGAGTGTCTGTGTTTGTGTCTATGCCAGTGCATGACAGAGGGAGAAATAATAATGTGCGTGTGCATGTGTGTGTGTGTGTGTGTGTGTGTGTGTGTGTGTGTGTGTGTGCGTGAAAGCAAAAGGGAGAGAGTGTGTGGGGGTAGTGATGCTTAGGCAGCTTGTGTGTGTGTATGTATGTACGTGTATGAGGATGGACTTGATTGTGTGAGGGAGCCACTGTGTGTGTGTGTGTGCGTGTGTGTGTGTGTGTATGCACCTGTGTGTTTCCTAGTTTTAGTGACAGTGAAGTTGGTGGCTATTGTCATCTCTAAAGCCCAACAGGGACCCTCCACCCTGCAGCACTGCCTCAGGCTGCACCTCCGCTAAAACACACACACACACACACACACACACACACACACACACACACACACACACACACACACACACACACACGCCGCCCCCAAATCAGTCAGTTAGGCAGACAGACCGTCCCACCACCCCTCATCATCGCTCCCCTCTCCAACCAAAACAAAGCATCTCTCACCTGAACACACCTCAGCTAAAACATCCACACACACTCTTTCTATTCCAATACCCACCCACCAAACACTACTCGAAAGGCCACAGCACGTATAATAACTAAATTACTGAAGGGCCACAGCACGTATAATAACTACACTACTGAAGGGCCACAGCACTTATAATAACTAAATTACTGAAGGGCCACAGCACATATAATAACTAAACTACTGAAGGGCCACAGCACATATAATAAATAACTACACTACTGAAGGGCCACAGCACGTATAATAAATAACTACACTACTGAAGGGCCACAGCACATACAATAACTACACTACTGAAGGGCCACAGCACGTATAATAACTAAATTACTGAAGGGCCACAGCACGTGTAGTCACTGTCAATCATAATAAATTAGGCTAATACTTAAAACAGTTGTTTTTGGCATAAGAGACTTTTTTACCCTGTTGTGACTAGGATTTCACACACACATCAAACTCCTCCAAAAGTATCTCCATCGCATGACAGTTATACATACACAAACCCTAGAATCTTCTAACATTAATCCATACACCCTGACTCTCTCAGTGCCCCAACCCACCATTCCCAGAAGCACCACCCCCTTAGCCTCTAACCCATCAACAGCTACCAAAATATCATCCCAAAGACATCAGTCTCCATTCCTGACCCCCTCCATCATCACACAACTCACAAAATATCCACCCCACCACCGCTAGTTACCAAAAGCACTAGCCCCTAACCACACACTGGCCCCCTCGATCATCACACAACTCACAAAATATCTACCCCAAAAAGCACTAGCCCCTAACCAGACATTGACCCCCTCAATCATCAATGTCCTCACAACCCCACCACCAACATCATTAGTCCTACCACACACTCCCCCCACACCTTTCCCCCACCCCCACCCTTAAAGCCCACTCTCTCCAGCAGACCCAGAGGTGGCCCTGCCAGGGGAATCCTCATGGCCCCAGGGTTTAGATGCCATCCTGACCTCGGTCCACTGGGCAGCCTGACAGACCTGGTGGTGATTATACCCTTGGGGAATCTACAAAGAGAGCCTTGTTTTGAGTGATAGACGGCAGGGTTTGATTGACACAGTGTGTGTGTGATGGCAAGGGCATGTGACAGCAAGCACAGGGTGTTAGGTTGGCTTCAAAGGAGAAATCCAGCCAACATCAAAACCTCGACAGTCTGAACGTTGACAGTAGGAAATACCAGAGTAAATTTGGTACAGTGTTTGATGATCTGTGTGTGATTATCTATGTTAGGTGTATGTGTGTAAGGGGTATATGATGGGTGGTTTCTGTGTGTGTGTGTGTGTGTGTGTGGTACAGTGTGTATGGGGGGGCACAGTGTGAGATGAGATATGTACCCTGAGCCCCGACGTCCACATGGGGCTGGTCAGCATTGATGGTGTGCAGGCAGGAGCTGTAGGTCCTGAGCAGGCCGTGGGCCTGGCGCCGGTACTGCAGCAGCTGCCTAGCAACCATCTCCTCCGTCACAAACTCCTTTGGCGGCTGCAGACGTCTCAGCACCTCCTGACTCTCGGGGCGTATGAATGCCACATGGTACACGTCTGACCCAAATAAACACACACACACACACACACACACACACACACACACACACAAGTACATATTTAGATGAATGTAATGTTATTATAGTGAGGATGTCCGATGTGTGGCACTGATTTGCTCAAAGCACAAGACTGCAGATGAAAGGACACTACAGCTTCAAAGGATATAAACAATATAAGTAAATCAAGTCAAGGTTACAGTACATTTACCCACATCAGATCTACTGGGACAAAAGGCTTCTGTTCATTAACGCCTGCCTTTGGAATACCCACAGGAGCTGCAGAAACCGCTAACAAGAGTGTGCGGTGTGTGTGTGTGTGCGCGTGTGTGTGTGTGTGTGTGTGCGCACACATGTTTTGTGTAAGTTACCTCCAGTCTCAGGATCTATCCTCTTTCCCAAACTCCTCTCAAGCAGAACATCATCAGGAGCTTCCAACACCACTAACACAGGAGGAGAACACAACATCAGTGTGTGTGTGTGTGTGTGTGTGAGTGAGTGTGAAGTGTATGGGTAAGTAAAGCCTGTGTGTGTGTGCGTGCTGTAAAAACTGCAACTTACCAACATGGTCTGGAGCAATTCCAGCCTCCTGGAGACTCAGAGCTTCGTCTCGAGTTCTGGGGATTCCTTCCAGCACCCAGCCCTAAACACACACACACACACACCAAAAAACAAAAAACCTTTACACCTTATATATTAAGTATTCACACCAGAATAACTCGGATGCAAATCTTACCTTTTAATTAAACTTACAATTTTATTTAACAAATATCATTCATCTTACTTTACAGTCAACAAAGGATCAACTAATTAGCTCTCTCTTAAGCATCTCTCTTCCATCACCTCCTCTGCCTGTTCTCAGTTATCCGAGAAAAGATCAGAGGAGCAGCGTGTGTCTCACTCATGAATCATTAGCTATGCATATGCATACATCACAAACACTAAACTCCCTCTTGTGTCTCACAGCTTCCTATGCACTGGAGCAGAGAGGGGCAGCAAACAGGGACGGGAGGCGAGGAAGCGGCCCGTGTCCCTCAAGTGCTCATTAGGACGCACACAAATAAATAGGATAAAAATAATTCAAAAAACTCTTATGGATGTAATTACAGTATGAACCCCCGCCCCCCAAAGCAGGGAAAGCCCAGCGGTGGACGATTAGCTGCTTTTATCTGAAGTGGATCTGACAGGGTTCCTCCTCCAGCCTGGTCTTAGAGGCCCGAACCCAACAACGGGAAACAGATTCAAAATGTGTCCACTTTGCACACAACACCTCATAGCGCGCACTGCCTGTTCCTTATTTGAAACACACCTCACCCTATCACAGCAGCACAACCAATAGTTCACACACCAAATTCATGAAGACACTCCCGACTCACACCCCACGTTTTATGGCTCACTCCTCACACTGCCCATGATTCTTAATTCCTCACATCTCACACCTCAAACTGCACATCTCACTCTTAATCCCTCACATCTCACACCTCAAACTGCACATCCCACTCTTAACCCCCCACATCTCACACCTCAAACTGCACATCTCACTCTTAATCCGTCACATCTCACACCTCAAGCTGCACATCCCACTCTTAACCCCCCACATCTCACACCTCAAACTGCACATCTCACTCTTAATCCCTCATATCTCACACCTCAAACTGCACATGATTCTTAACCCCTCACAACTCACACCTCAAACTACACATCTCACTCTTAATCCCTCACATCTCACACCTCAAACTGCCCATGATTCCTAATCCCTCACATCTCATACCTCAAACTGCACATCTCACTCTTAATCCCTCATATATCACTCCTCAAACTGCATGATTCCTAATCCCTCATATCTCACTCCTCAAACTGCTCCTGTCATTCCTCACTGTCCCTCAATCAGCATAAAGACTGCATATTTGCAGTTACACTGTCAGCGCAAATCATTTCAGTAAATGACAATCTAACTGTTCACACACATCAGTTTTGCTCTTGACAAATGTGCTCACTTCCAAATGCAGCTTAGCTCAAGTTAATCGCCACAGTAAAGACGACTCCAGCTAATGGCCTGATGAGCGATTACTTTATATTGTTCATTAAAATCATTAGTCTTCTCCCAACTGAGCTCTTGGTCTCTCTGATGTCTTGGTTGATGAAAGAGTGAAGTTTCACAAACACACACACACACACACACACACGTGGGCCTCGTGAGAGAAGCGCAGAGATGAGAAGTGCGGAGAAGAGACGTGCGAGCGAGGCACACACACACACACACACACACACACACACACAGAGGAAGAACAAGAAGCGGTGCTGACAGCCCAGAGATGAACCAGCCGACCCAGATTAGGTGTGATTAACATGCAGATGTGTGCCGTTTAAAATCACACACACACACACACACACACAAACACACACGTGCATACACAGATGCTTAGATGCCAATGCAATTAGGTTCAGCATCTCCAACTTCAGTGCTGACGCAGCATGTCAATCATCCCGTGTGTGGCAATGGAAGCCGAGCACATAGAAGCTCTGCGTGCGTGTGTGTGTATGTGTGTGCGCATAGACAGAGGCACACGAGATGAAGGCACGGACTGACAGCGATGCCGTCGGCCCCTTCCTGATCAGATTGAGACGTGCTGTCAGCTGTCAGCGACTACAGAGCGGGTCGCCGCTATTCCTGGTTGAATTCCCACAAAAGACGGCCGTGGAAAAAATACTGAAATGACGGCAGGCAGGCACACGAGTCGACAGCCAGCCAGCCCAGCCAGCCAGCCCGCCTGCCTGGGGGGATAAACAGCCATTACAGATTAAAAGGCAAAACTAATAAGCAGCCGGTGAGATGAAATGGCCAAAGTTAACGGATGCCAAGCGAAAAAGTTTACAAATGCATTCAGCTGGCTAAATTACGCTATTTGTAGAGTTTAGAAAGGAGGGTGGGAATAATACATCAGTCTTTGCTGCTTTAATGGGGGGTGAGAGGGGAGTGAGGAGAGGTTGTGTGTGTGTGTGTGTGTGTGTGTGTGTGTGAAGGGGAGAAAGGGGGGGTAGTGTTTAAAAGGGTTTGAGATGTTGGTATTTGGGGGCGTTAGAGGAGGGGAATAAATTTAAAAGGATGAGATGGATGAGTGTGTGTGTGTGTGTGATCACATTTATCCAAAACTGCACCATACTTCCATTACTGTTTGGATCTGTAATTCTCCCCTGTGTTGCAATCCAACTAAAAGTATCAAAATGTGTGTGTGAGTGAGTGTGTGTGTGTGTGTGTAAACAAATACAAATAAATGTATGATTATTTCTGGTGCAGGTTAGGTGTGTGTGTTTTTGGCCTCCAAACCTAATCGTTGGTGTGTGATTCCATGCATGTGTGTGTATGTGTGTTATTTATAGTAATGCTTAAGTGTGTGACTGAGTGTTGAGTGTAGTTTATGTTATGTGTATGTGTGTATGTGTGTGTTTGTGTGTGTGCGTATGTATGCACGTGTGTGCATATCTGTGTGTTTGTGTATCCGCATGTGTTTGTTTACGTCTGTGTGTGTGTGTGTGTGTATGTGTGTTTTAGGTCTACAGAGTGTGATTAGGGTGTTGTGCCGTTCCTCTGAGAGAGGCTGCTGTAACCCAGTGGGGCTGCCTCACACATGGCTATGTAGTTCATTAAAGAACACAAGCGTTAACACAGAAACTACCAAAGAGCTCATACAGACTCTTATGTGCGTGTGTGTCTCCCACATTACTAACACTAACATTAACAAACTCGATTTGTTTCTGATGTGACACAACTCTTGTCCTCATCTAGTCTGCAAAGCTATCCCTGCCCTGCGTGTGTGTGTGTGTGTGTGTGTGTGTGTGTGTGTGTGTATACTAGTGCTGTAATTGTAATTGTAGTAGACACCAGGGCTGGGCAGTAAGTGGAGGATCTCAGCTGGAAACTGCATTTCAAACAAACAATCACCTTAAAGCAACCAGCAGATTACTACAATATCCACTGTGTGAAGTGTCAGCACATACATGTCTCCCTCTAATACCACCCTCATTAGCAAGACAAAGCAGAGCATTTCTTAAAGCACCATGCTGAAATGAATAGAGAGAAACAGATTCAGACATGAACATCAATGTCAATAGACTATATTTTTAGCTTTCCATCATATGCATCACAGGTGATGCTTCTTCAATAATGATCACCTTGTCAGAATGGAATGGCATGTTTTAGACTTTGATACGTATGAAACCGTTCCAAGATCACTTAGTACATACATCTGAATAAAAGTGATATGAATAACTGCTGAAAAGTTTTCTTTCTGTACTTTTGTTCTGTGAAGAATTGTATGTGCTTTACACACCGCACGAAGAATCAGGACAAAAGGGGAAAAACTAATTGAGGCAATGAGCGACAAAGTGTGTGTCTGTGTGTGTTTGTGTGTGTGTGTGTGTGTGTGTGTATGTGTGTGTATGTATGTGTGTGTGTGTGTCCTATACTCTAGGCTGGTCAGCAGTTAGCAATTGCTGTTTAACCTGCTATTAAAACTTAGGCTGCTTCACATCATTGTTTTGTCCTGCAATAACCCTTCCAAACCACAGGGACAGTTTCCTGCAATTCATAGATGTCTTTCACACACCCAGTCAGGGACTCTAGTGGTGCTCATGAGGACCCTGTCTGCACTGGTGTGTGTGTGCTGTCGGTTAGCTGCTTCTGCACTCACCCTACGCACACAGTCAATTCTAGACAGCCGCTGTCGTATCATTCTGATCCACAAATCCATTGGGATTTTCTGAAACATCATAAAAAACACAGAGTCAGTTTAACATGGCTTGGGAATGTGATGACAGTTCTATTGGTTGGGGTGAGGGTTATGTGTATGTGTGTGTGTGTGTGTGTGTGTGTGTGTGTGTGTGTGTGTGTGTGTGTGTGCTTCTGCGTCGGGAAGGACAGGGAGAGGGAAGTGTGAGAGTGTGTGTGTGTGTATTTGTGTCGTATAAGTATCTTGTGAGGTTCCTGTAAACCACCTTTAAGCCTCTATTCAGAATTGTTTTATAGACTACCACTGCTGTCAGTTTCACTCTCTCTGGTATTGCAGTTCTCATGCACACATATACAATCATGATCATTAGAAATGAATACACAGTCTACATCTAATGTACTCACAATCTACTTCTACTTAATGTGTAAAGGTGAGTGTCTCTTCCATCTGCTCCATACCTCTCCTTTGTCTTGATACTGCTGAGCCTCTCCACTGAAGCCAGGGTCTTCTTTGAGAATGTCACTGGCGGTTATGTGGATGGCATGAGTGCGATCGCACAGGCCTTTGGCCTTAAGCACAAACACAGAGAGAACTACACAACATGGACACAGACTTGGCCATCACAGCCTAGAGCTGGCATAGAGAGGGTCTTATTAAGCACCACAAGACAACTGTATTGGTACTGTATAAATATAATTGAATTAAATTGAATAGAATTAACTAACTAAAACAACTACCAGTAATTTGAAGCTGGGTTTGATATGATGGCGGTTTCACATTGAAGCACTCACCACAGTACTCTTCCCTGATGACGGTGGTCCCAGTAGGATGACTCGTGGTACTGAAAAAATGTTCGATACAATACACTCAGTCCTATCACTGAGGAGACTCATTCAGTTAACATACATTGGGCATCTGAATAAGTTAAAGCAGCACATTTATTTTGCCTGCTCTGAGAGCATTTCAAACAGGTTAATTCAGTGGGTTGTGGTAGCAGTGTTTTGACAGTCAGATACATCATGCCATAAGGCCTCTAACAGCATCAGACTACTTATTTTTGTCTGGACAAAAATGTATAATTAATTCTGACATGATTACTCCAAACACCAGTGAGAGGTCAACACTCTGACAGTGCTGTTTGACAACCTCAAAAAACCCATTCCACAAATCCAAACTCATTCTATGCCATTTCACTGTAGATATGAGAAGTATGAGCAGTGTATCATTCTGATCGTTTCTTTTTTTATTGGCGAAACCGTTTTGGAAATTGAAGCCTTCACGCAATGAATCAATACCAGGCAATTGCACACATTATTTCATCTATTTAAAACAAGGGCTCCGCCTAGTGGCAATAATTGTGAACTTTAAAAAAATCAGGAAAAAAGAAGCGGGGGCCTCTTACCCTCAACACTGCCTTTCTTTAGCATCCCGATGAGATACTGGATAGGGTCCTCGGGTTTGTCAACCACCAAATTTCTCACTAGAGACTGCAATGACATAATGTATGATAAGTGGTAGATTCGATTTTTATTTCAGCAAGTTTTATTTCCAGTCTCCCATCCACCCTTCTTCAAATTAAATAAAGATGCAAGGATGCAAGAGCCAGAAAGATTCTGACCAAAAAACGCATTCAGGTCCCAGGTGTGTTGTTACTTACCTGCAGCAGGTCAAATATTTCGTGCTTCTCAGCATAAATTGCCATTTCAGGAGGAATCCTTAAAGGTTTTACTGTAGCATCCATATCTACAAAGCCAACTGAATAATGCAAATAAATGACACTGATCATAATCACACACAAACACAAAACAACTATCTATTTCGATTCTGTTCCCTTCGTCCAATTTCTGTTCGTAGCCGTCCAGAGACTAATTTGATTATTTATCATTACGGGGAAAGCAATTTGCTAAAGCTAACTCCAGCTAAAGTCAACGGGTGGCATCTTTTTTCATGAATAAAAAAATCCTTGCTATCAAATATCAAGCGGCAGGGAATCGAGACATCAGATTATGTCATTGCTTACCTTCTTCTAGTCAGACACTTTATTTGACTGATTTGATATGTTTGTAAGCTAGCTCTAAGCTAAAAACAGCAGTTTCATGTTCAGGAAAGTTGGTTGCTATGGCTACGCAGTGACGCATCACCATTCTAGAGCCTTTTCAGATGTTGCCGAGCAACATAAAAACAAACGATTCTAAATTCGACAACGCGGTGTTCGTAGGGACAATATTTCTACCATGGCAAAGTCACAATGGAGACAGAGATAGGGTGACTACACTGTCACACATCTTACTCCTGTAGTTGAAATTTGAGTTTAGACGAGGTGTAGAAGGACAGGGCCCAGCTATGAATGATGTGAAGGAAAGTCTATCAGCTGTTGAAAAGAAAAAGAAACGTTTCAGGCAACAGCAGCTTATCTTTATATCTGCACTGGAGCGATCGCAGGAACAGGCACATGGAAGAACGGAGCCAGTCAAGACGGTCTTACAGGTATGACGCTATTTTCATTCATTCATTTATTTTTACAAACTTAAGACCATGATTTATCTTTGACAGGTTCGGAGGTATATGACCCACCACTGCAGCCATGCCACAGACAGAGGCATATTATCTTTTTTCCTTGAGATAGTGTCAGATCTCAACAATCTTTTGAGGCTCATAAACACCTCCTGCCGAAACCCCTGCCGTGACGCTTTGAGCACCTGCAAGATACTTCTCCACCCAGATAGTGACATCAGCAAGCTGCATGCACAGTAAGAGATACCCAGTGCTGTATGTGCGTGAGATAACCAATGCTCTGTTATGTATATGTGTGATGAGGCCCAGTGATATGTATGTACGTGTGTGTGTTTGTGATGCCCAGTGCTCTGTTTCTAATGTGTGTGTGATGCCCTGTGAGCAGCTCTGCTCCTCCTCCCTGGTAGGTATCCACACGATGAGATCTTGCGACTCAGCTGCCAGGCCAAGACCTACTACGGTGGTATCATAAGCATCATCCCACTGGCTCTGGACTTACTGAGGGCTGCCTGTGCCACTCCAGAGGGTACACCCACTCCCTCTCCCTCGCCCGTCCCTACCCCCGTCCCTACTCCCACTCGATGGGAGCATCCAACTCCTCCATGCTCTGCCTCCAGCCATGCCATCTACCGGATGGCCTTGGTAGAGAGGGAGGCCCAGTTGGTCCAGCCCAAGCAAAACCAAACCCCCCACGCAAAGCAGCTCTACGACATGCTGGGAGACCTGCTTGGAGGCCCCCTGGGGGCATTCGCATGTGAGGCACTTCCACAATGTTCTGAAAAAAAAGAGGCATATTTCAGATAATGAAATTAAACATAATGCAAAGTACTATATGTAGGACCACAAAGTGAAATACCAGCTTTGACTCAACATACGGAGGGTATGACAAGGATACGGAACTCACTACACGAGTGAACTATTGACTGTTACATAGCCTAATGTATAGGAGAACAGAGGAAACAATAGTTCATGTTCTTCCTACACACGGCTTAATGTGGATGTGTGGAATAGTGTTTTCTCCTAGTCAGCTCCTGGTTTTGATGCATTTATGCATCTGTGCAGCTGTAGTGACCTTATGAGAAAATGTGGCTGGCTCAAAAACAGCCTACCTGTGATGGGGAGAGAAATCCTCTGTGCCGCTGAGGGAAAGTGAACATCTAGCCTCCACCCCGAGGTAATTACTCTTCAGTCCCTTGTTGGCAAGCTCTACATTAATGAAGATTAATTAACGACTGAGGGAACTTTTTCCAAGGACACGCCAATAGGGAGTGCAAATCAAGACACTGCCACCAGATGGCACTGCCACATTTTTCAAAAAAGTTTCCCACTCACTCTGCCTTGTGTGAGTCAACCACATTTTCCACCATGCATCAGTGCAAGACATCATGAACATTATCTTCACTGAGGCTCACTGAAAGATAATGAAAACCACTAACAATATTTCTATATAGAATAGTTTTTTATTGATTCATTTAGTGTCCATCATCACTAATTGGAATACATACAGTGTGTAATAATTCATGTTTGGCTGTGCTTTAGAGCAGCAGATAAACACTTGGTGTGAAGACACCGGATACTTGGCTCATGGACCTCACCGCTGCCACTGTACACAATCACACTAATGAGAGTCAGTGTTTGAGTTAAAGCAATCGTCCAGAGTCGATCAACCAATAACTGTTGTTCACGGTTGCCGAGTGCTGTCAGTAGAAATAAGAACGAGAATATTTGGTACAACAAAGACCGAATATTAAAACGGCAGCCAACACTAACTGATCAGGGCAAGGAAACTTCATTTCACTTTTGTTTTCCTGTGCTTTGTTAAGTTAGTGTTAGTTGCCGTTTCACCAATTAGGTCTGTGTTGTACCAAATGTCATTCTTGTACCTACCAACAGCACTCATCAAGCTCAAACAACATGGATATGGGCTGATATGGGCTTCACGTCTGAGAGAAAAGAAAAAGAAACTGAGCTCTTAAACCAGAAGCACTTGCTCCAAACTGCACATAAGCACTTTCACATGAGTATTGCACTTTTATTTCACAAAGCGACAAAACAAACCCCATTAGCAGCTAACACTGGACTAGCGCTGGGCCTGCTCTGATCTCCTAGCACGTCTCCCAGTTTGCCACAGTTTCAAAGACCTGCTGTGATGGAGTAGGACACCAGCAGAAAAATATTGTGACCAATTTCCCAGTTTCCGCAGTGTGAAACATACAGCTTATTGTTTTCCCTTGAATCCCTGGCAGAGGTGGACAATCCACACATTATTTTATTTCACCTGATCACAAGTCCTTTTAGATGAAGGATTTCCCCATCATCCCTACAGACTGGGTTGATTACAGATGTACAGGTCATCTAAAAGAAGGCGTGTCCCTGTTCATCCTATACAGCATTACTCCCTTCAGCAGAGATTTGCTTTTGTTTTGGTTTATCTGTTTATGTTTTTTTTTTTTGTTGATTCTTTTTTTTGTTTTGGTTTGACAATGATTTCCAGAGTGGATAAAAATACAGCAAAATAACTACTTAGTAAAACCTATTAACTCTAATTCATTAAATGAACTTTTCCTCACAGCAAGCGACTAAACAGCTAACTGCTAAATGATCAGCCAGGTCCTCCATCATTGTGGGTTTCTGTGGTGAACCAATAATGACGGATGGCACTGCAGCCTTGTTCTTACAGTAGCGGGTTTCCAAAGCAGCCTGGTAAAGGCCTGTTAAGGGCTCTCTGTGTTTCCCTTCTGATTCCTGAGACAGAGGAAAACAGCAGATCACACACACAAACACTCATACTATGTAGCCTTTCTCTCTCTCTCACTCTCTCTCTATCTCTCTTGTTCACACACACACGCACACGCACACAGGGCGCTCAGCTCAAGTCGGGCAGCTCGTTATAGTCCATGATGTGTAGATCCTGTAGTCTCCTCAAGCCCTCACTGGCTCCCTGCTGATCACATGACTCACAGTGGTCACATGACTGAGCCTCAGCCTGTGCTTCAGAGGCAGTGGCAGTGGGAGGGGCTTCACCGCAGTGACACCCCGAGCTGGTATTTGATTGGCTGCTCTCCAGGGGCTCATCTTCGTCGTCATAGAGACCGTCGCTCATGTTGCGGGAGAGCTGTCGGGCGCGTCGGCCCAAGAGGCTCCCCGAGGGGGGGCAGGGTGAGACTGAGAGGGGGGGTGATACGGCAGCATCCTGGACACCTTTCAGCCTGTCGGCGCGCTGAGGGGCATCTACAGCGTCCAACTCTCCTCCACATCCGTTTGCCCTGAGCAAAAGAGAATTGAAAAAAAAAGAGAAAAACTTAAAAACTTAATGTAGACAACCATTTAATCAGACATAAAAAACTTTCAATAAAACCTGACTGGGTCAGCATTACCTCAGTATTAAAAAAGACCCCATGCAGTTTTATTTGAGACCAGACGGAAAGCATTTTAAAGTGACTTTTTCATACCACTTTTTATAATGCATTTTCACCAATCCAGTAAAAAAAAACAACAGACTTGGAACTCTTTCAATTTGCATAAAACCATCTGCTGTGAAGAAAATTTCATTTTATCACAGCAGGGCACCTTGAGTAATCACTTCTCACTATACTGCTGCTAAGATTGAAGATTGACACCAACAGCTGATCCTTTGCACATTTGCATTTGTTTCTGCAATTTCTTCAGTGTTTCCATTAAGTTTCCATGACAACCTTACACTTTAATTTCCCTGCTATCTCCAACTCTTCCCGTGATAAGGAGTGTGAATCCATGTACAATCTGGATAATTCAGCTTGTCCAAACTACATGCAAGCATCTAAATGTCAGTTTGCACTGAATGCTCTCTGTGCACATTGAATTCAGTGAAATAAGTTGTTCTGTTCTGTCACATTTCTCATGCCAAAACAGAACAGGACAATACAGGTGACAGGAACACATTAGAATCTGGGTGTCTGACAAACGTTCTGCTCAAAATACCACACTTTTGTGCTGCACAAAACTAGGTTGTGTTCTGTCATTCCACCTAAACTTAAAGTAAACTAACAAATTTTGTCACTAATGGTGACTGTTCCATGCAGTTTGAATGCACTGCAACAGAGCATATGCAGACTGGTTCACGTTTGTTAAGATTTTGTTCTTACGAATGTGCATTGAAGGCACTGGAAGCTCAAACTTACATCCAGTGGGGTCAGGCTGTCGACAGTACCTGGCTAGGATGAAGCCAAGACACTGTTGATGTAAGTTTAACCTGCCGAGTCACCTTTCATGGACTCACCTTGTCTTTGTGGGGCTACGCGCATCAGTTTGATTGGGGCCTGAGACATGGTTGGGGGCGTGGTCTAGGTTGTGATTGGTCGGCCTCTCCATTTCTAATTGGCTGTACATCTTCAGTATCTCTGCCTCCAGCGCCTGGGTCACCTGCTTCTGGGCCTGATAGCGGTCTTCAGAAGCCTGCAGCTGCTCTCTGAAATACACACACACGCACACTTCAGCCAAACGCATAAGAGATAAGATGCAACTCTCTGCAACACACACCCTCTTGCACATGTGTGCTCATGCACATGCACATGCACACACACACACACACTTGAATCACTTGAGCATCAGAGCTAAGATGCTCACACACACAAACACACACACTTGAGTCACAGGCATCAGAGAGAAAATCAGCTGGGTCATCAGAGGTGCATCTGCTAAGGAGCACAATCACAATGGAATAAGCTATTTAGCTTGCTAACTGATTTATTTCAACAAACTGGAGACAAACTCACCTTCATAGGACTCTACCTTGAGTAGCCTTCCCCTACACAAACATACATCAAGATACTGTAATGCACAGTATATACAGACACCCTATACCACAGGCCAGCGGGGTGAGTAAGTAAGAGCCTGCTGAGTGTGTCTGTGCTTCCCCCTCTCTGAGTAAGAGGCTGCAGTGTGTTTGTCTGCTCAGGAGGAGCGTTAGAAGCCAGGCCTGCCAGCCAGCCGCAGCACCTCATAACTCAGCCTGACAAAGCACCAGCACCACCAGAATTTTAATTCACAACTCCAGGCATCTTACAGAGAGTATGGTGACTGTACACCATCACAATAGAGCACGCACACACACACACACACACACACACACACACACACACACACACACACACACACACACACACACACACACACACACACACACACACACACACACACACACACACACTCTCCTCTGGACTGGAATCTGATGTCCTCCAAGTTTATTCTGCTGCTGAATAGCAAGCAAGCACACACTCACTCACACATTCACACACTCACACACACACACAGTGCTTTGACATCCTAGTTTTTTTCAGCTGCAGATTCGTTGGCAAGCGGACACACACACACACACACACACACACCTGGACTTCAGCTTGACATCTTCCAGGAGTTTCTTCTGCTGCAGGATGAGTTGTTCCTTCCTGCTGACTGCGGTTTCCAGGTCTGTGACACGCTGCAGCGCCCCATCTAACCTCTGACCCTGCTGCACAGAGGTCACGCGCGCCCGGTCACACTCCTTCCTCCATGAGGACTGCAGCATCCTCATCTCCTGCAGTGTGGATGGATGAACAAACACACACACACACACAAAGTAAACACAAAGTAAAAGTACAAATCATGTTCACCAAGTAATTACCCCATGTGTGTACACACACCCACACACACATCAAACAAAAGTGAAAGTACAGAACAAACCATCCCGAAACAATCATCCTATATCTTTACACAATCCCAAAGCGCTTACACACACACAAACACAAGCACGCACTCACACACACACACACGCACTCACACACACGCACTCACACACAAGCACAAATAAATGTGCACATTAACACCAAAGACCAAGGTGCATTAGTTTCCCAGCATAAGTACCACAGTAAAGATTCTAGACTGTGATGAGGGGGCAGTTATGCAGACTGATTAAAACAAGCTCCAGTCGGTTGCGCCAGTCGAGTGTAAGTTTGATAGTAAGGTTTGGCGTAAGTCATGTCTTATACCTTATGTTGACTAAGAGTTTAAAACTAAAGCTGCATTCTATTCCAGTTGCACCATCGCGAGTTAAGTTGCACAGTCGTTAGTAGCTACTAATCCAAATTACTGCCGCACATAATGACGTCACTACTGACAACCAATCAATATCACCATTTGACGATATTGGAAGAAAGGCACAGATGTCAGCATGTTCTTGGTGTCTTTTGCAGTTGTGTCTTGTATGGAATAAAGTTACACTTCATTTTAAAATACAGACATTATGTTGTGAATTAGTGTTTTGGTTAATATTTTGCCACTTTTGTAGGTTTACCGTTGTAGTTAAACTGTTGTCTCTCGAGGTAAAAGTTTAACCTAATAAGGGAAAAGTCTTACACTAGCGATCCACTTTATTTGATATGGGCAACTTTATCAACATTAAATAGCATGTCCAGGCTAACGGCAGGTGGATTTAAGTATTTGTGCTGTTAGAACCATACGGTTTACAAACAGGACCCAAATACTGTTAAAATAATTTAAATAATGTGTACTGGTTGCATATTAAACTCTTCTCAATTTATACAGTGTCAAATTAGACATACAATTAGACTACAAATTAGATAAGCATGTTAACAAATGACTACCAGTGGGCCTCACACCTAGTGCTGCGCTGGTGTAAACCGTCTACATCTACGCCCAGCTGGTGCAACTGGCTGCTGGAGCATTAACACCCTGAGGTTCTGGGGGAGGTGTAGAGCATGCGAGCGAGCGAGCGCACACACACACACACACACACGACTCACATGTCCGCACACACACACATGCACACACACGGGCACTTTTGTCCCACCT
>PYXC01002330.1:357500-402500 GCA_015244755.2 Tenualosa ilisha | reverse complement strand
TTCACTTGACTGAGTGCATCTGGTACCCTGGAAGTGTAGCAGCCCCCTCATCTAGTCTCTGACAAACACACTCTGGCCTTGGCCTTGGGCTTCACTCACAAGTTGAGGTCTAGACAAATGCAGATGCTTTGCATCTAGATGCCTGTTTATCAGACCAGACATATTATATCCACCGTCAAGCACCAAAGCTCCTGGCAGCTCAATAAGAGTTTTTAGCTTGGCTGGACAAAGGCTTCTGTTGGCCTATTATACACCAGTCAGTGGTAAACAGATGGGGTTGGCTTTTGATCAAGTAGCCCATTTACTAATACACCGCAACAAAAACACCTTATTTGTGCTTTTCTGCAACTTTTTAAAA
This sequence comes from Tenualosa ilisha, assembly GCA_015244755.2. Lineage (NCBI taxonomy): Eukaryota > Metazoa > Chordata > Actinopteri > Clupeiformes > Clupeidae > Tenualosa > Tenualosa ilisha. Next base: position 402,142 of record PYXC01002330.1, on the reverse strand, counting down.
TGAGAGAGAAAAATCAATGCGTTCTCAGACTGGATGATGCATAGCTCTGTATATCTCTTTGATTATCTACACCTCACCACGCCACACACTCGACAAAAGCACCTTGTTTTGTTTTTCTGTTACTTTTGCAAAAAGTGGAGAAAAATGAACTGAGCTCTCAGGCTAAGTGGATTGTGCATGTTTCTATAAATGCCTCCAGCACAGGGTACTACCCATCCAATCTGTCCCAGGGATACCAAATATAGCCCAAATCTGTTAGAGGGGTCTGTTTCTTCCTGGGTGGTGATGCTCGGAGGGTGGGCACTGAGGGTGGTGTTACCATGGAGACGTTCTGTTCCTGCAGCGCGGTGGCATTGATGACGCGTCTCAGGAGACGGCGGTTGCGAATGGCGTGCTGTTCCCGCTTGTGTCGCTCAAACTGCAGCAGCGTGTGCAGCAACTGCACCTGGCTGCGCAGGTGCTGCAACTCCTCGACATCTATGAACGAAAAGAACAGACAAAAGAAAGACAAGTTGGGTAACATATCAGACACTCGAGAGGCCAAATGACAAATGCAATAACTACTACACCAAATCAACTACTACAAAAGCTATACCTGCTGCTATTTTTTTTTTTTAATTATGCATTTTGAATGTTTTTGATTAGGCCTAGATTACTTTTTTTTTTTTTTTCAATGTGTGTGAATGAATGTGTTTTGAATGTTTTAAGTTATTTTACTTTAGTTTGAAGTTAAAGCTTTTAGTGTTTATGAGTCAGGACAAAAAGAAGGGTAAACAGGACATGAGTAGCGAGATTAAGCTGAGCTGAGGGTGCAGGAAGTGACCGCAGGGCATCCACACCGCTCCAGCTGTGAGCAGTTTTTGCCAACTTCCTATCGGTCATCATGCAAACAAGTGTCCAGATCAGCCCAACGCATATCCCATCAGCCACCACAGCTGGGCTAATATGCTAATACTGCAACTCCTGATAACAAGACAAAAACTAAACAAGACCTTTCTTTCTTTTTCCCCGCTAACCCACAGTTAAGCCACAGGATTATAGACGAGGATGGCATCGATAAAGCTAAATTTAATTCTCAAATATACTTTTTTTTAGAAGCCTCCACGAGCAGTAGAAAAGTCCATGTGTCTTCTGAAGTAAGCCACATTCCCTCTGTCATCTCCTCTTCTCTCCTATTCTCCTTCCACCGGTTCTCTCATCCCCTCCTCTCCCCTTTCACCTTTTCTCTCTACTCTCCTTTCTCCACTTCTCCTCCCCTCCTCTCCTCTCCTTTCTCCACCTCTCCTCCCATCATGTCCCCTTTTCCCCCCCTCCCCTCTGTTCACCTCCACACACACACCCTTCTCCCCTCAGCCCCTGCGCTGGACTGTGCTCATTAATCTAGTCACTGAGTGGACAAGAACCCTATTGTGACTCATTAAGCACTGGAGATCCATCAGGGCAGTGATGGGAAACACACTCCACAAGATCAGAGCGGAGAGGGACATGGCAGAGAGGGAGAAAGGCAGGACAGAGGGGAGAGGGAGAAAGGCAGGACAGAGCGGAGAGGGAGAAAGGCAGGACAGAGCAGAGAGGGAGAAAGGCAGGACAGAGCGGAGAGGGAGAAAGGCAGGACAGAGCGGAGAGGGAGAAAGGCAGGACAGAGCGGAGAGGGAGAAAGGCAGGACAGAGCAGAGAGAAAGAAAGGCAGGACAGAGCGGAGAGGGAGAAAGGCAGGACAGAGCGGAGAGGGAGAAAGGCAGGACATGGCGGAGAGGAAGAAAGGCAGGACATGGCGGAGAGGAAGAAAGGCAGGACATGGCGGAGAGGAAGAAAGGCAGGACATGGCGGAGAGGAAGAAAGGCAGGACAGAGGGAGAGGGAGAAAGGCAGGACAGAGGGGAGAGGGAGAAAGGCAGGACAGAGGGGAGAGGGAGAAAGGCAGGACAGAGGGGAGAGGGAGAGGGGACAGAGGGGAGAGGGAGAAAGGCAGGACAGAGGGAGAGGGAGAAAGGCAGGACAGAGCGGAGAGGGAGAAAGGCAGGACAGAGGGGAGAGGGAGAAAGGCAGGACAGAGGGAGAGGGAGAAAGGCAGGACAGGGCGGAGAGGGAGAAAGGCAGGACAGGGCGGAGAGGGAGAAAGGCAGGACATGGCAGAGAGGGAGAAAGGCAGGACAGAGGGGAGAGGGAGAAAGGCAGGACAGGGGGGGGGGGGGGGGGGGGGGGGGGCGGAAGGGGAGAGGGAGAAAGGCAGGACAGAGGGGAGAGGGCGACAAAAAACTAGCTTAAGCTGAACAAAAGCTGAAGAAAGTAAGCACAACACAGCCCAGTATTTCACTCCTAATCTGGAAAGTTATGCAGGACCCCTCTAGTCTTACATGTAGCCCCACTAAGTGCTACATTGTAATTCTAATCTATACTGGTCAGCATATTCACCAATATTATCAACTACCGCCACCCCACCCCCTGCCAAAAGCTTTCTGAAGTGCTGCACTTTTGTTCTATTGGCCACATGATAAAGGCAGTCTGAGTGGATCATGAAGGATCTACCAATACTCATGGCTCACGTTCAGATGAGATGTCCTGGCTAAGTGGCTGGAGTATCTATGGTAACTAGACTACAGTGAGGACAGCAGGGATCCAGTGGTGGTGATTCTGTACCTTTGCTTTTAACACCCTGCTGCTGCTGATGATGCTGCTGCTGATGATGCTGATGCTGATGCTGCTTCCCAGAGGCACTGCTCTCAGCTGGCCTGCTTGGCAAAGACAACCTGAGAGAGAGAGAGAGAGTGAGTGAGAGTGAGAGAGAGAGTGAGAGAGAGAGAGAGAGAGAGAGAGAGTGAGAGAGAGTAAGAGAGTAAGAGAGAGAGAGAGTGGGAAAGTGTGAGTGAGTGAGTGAGTGGGAGAGAGAGAGAGAGTGAAAGAGCGAGACAGAGTAAGAGTGAGAGAGAGAGAGAGAGAGAGTAACAGAGTAAGAGAGAGCGAGAGAGAGACAGTGGGAAAGTGTGAGTGAGTGAGTGAGAGAGAGAGAGAGAAGAGAGAGAGTGAAAGAGAGAGACAGAGTAAGAGTGAGAGAGAGAGAGAGAGAGTAACAGAGTAAGAGAGAGCGAGAGAGAGACAGTGGGAAAGTGTGAGTGAGTGAGAGAGAGAGAGAGAGAGAGAGAGAGAGAAAGAGTCAGAAAGATGGATTGATGAGGGAGAGTGGGGGAGACGGGGAAAGAAAAAGACCAAGAAAGAGCAAACAACAGAGCAAAAAAGAGAAAATGAGAGTGTGAATCAGACAGCCAGGGAAGGAGGACAAGAAAGTGAATAAGAGAGAAGGAAAGACAGAGAAGGAGAGGAGAAGAGGAGGAGGAGAGAAAGACTTGAAGGAGGAGGTAGAGGAAAGAGAGAGGGCAGACTAATTCAACAGTGGAGATAATGACTCAAGAGAGCTGCTCATTCTGCATCATTAACCTTCACACATCTTTGATTCCATCGGTCTGCTGTCTCACACACACACACACACACACACACACACACACACACAAACACACGCGCTCACACACGCAGGCGCCTTAAAGAATGACTTCCTCACTCAGCGACATCATTAAACATTAAGCACCTCTATCTTGGTCCTTGTCCTGTCAGCCATAAAGAAGCCCTCAAGACAAACATCTCCATCCTCTGAGCACGAATTGTCATCCTTATAGACACATAGTACAAGGCATCCCACTCCACTGGGTAATCCAGACACTCCTCACCATGGGAAACTCACACTATGTGATGCAATACCAACTAGGGATGCAAAATGCTAAATGCCAAAATGCTATTCAAAAATCCCTGAGAATTATTTGAATATTATTCGAAAATCGACCCTGCCCCTCCGTGCCAAATGCAAGTTAGCACACTCGCAAACTCACATGTGATTTTGTTGTTTAAAGTTGCCTAAAAGTAGGCTAAGCAAATGAAATTCAGCGTTTAGCAAACGTACATTTAGCTTACATCAGAGTGCCTTTTGAACAAGCAGCCTGTATGGCAGCAGAGACAGTGTACCTAGCCTTCATGTTAACTTAACTGGTCTTCATTAAGCAACCCATCTACTAAATTAATCCATCTCCATTATAACTAAGACTGATAGTCTCACTAAACTGTCAGATGGTAAAAGCCAGTTGAGTGGAAAACACTGACTCTGATGGTACAGACGTTACAGGAACACTGAAGTAGCCTACACGCTTGCTAGGCAAGGAAGGGAACGTCTTCATTCCTGTTCCCTAATCGTTTATTTTGGAGTTTCAAGTTATGGAGGTAAATTATAGTTAAATTATCTGTTCGAATTTAACTATTCGAAAATCCAAACACACCCCACTCACCTCCTGAGCTTGCGGTCGTGGTTGGCACTGCCCTGCTGAATGAGCTGGTCCAACATCTCAAGAGGAGAGCACGACACAGGACTCTCAGACAGATCATCCTCTCCTGCCCCGTTGCCATCGGCAACACCAACCCGCCTCCGTGCCTCCCCCGTCCGGCGCTCCACAAACAGCCAGGCGACTTTGGGCAGTGCCAGGTCAAACAGCGGCTCGTACGGCAGTGATGCATGCAGGGAAGACCCGTCGCACAGGGAGCTTTCAGAGGGTGTGTGGCACGGCCAGGTGGACGATAGAGGGCGCTGTGGGTCATGCCCCACACCTGAGTCAGGTCGGTCTGATGCCAACGCAGGCAGGGTGTCAGCAACGCCACCTACAGGCTCGGTAGCGTTGAGCCTTCGCTGAATGTTTGATGGGCGTTTGTGGGAGAACATGGTGTCTCGTCTGTGTAAGGTCCGAACACTGCCGTCACTGTCCGTCAGGCTAAGCAGCTCCTCCGTTAAAGCATCTGGACAAATGAGAGGGAGGACATGATCACACTTAAGAAAGAACAGAAAAAAAATCTCTCTGTGTATGTGTATATGTGTGTGTGTTGTGTGTGTGTGTGTGTGTATGTGGTCTATGTGACATGTCCATGGCTGCGTTTGTGAACATGATTGAAGAAACAAGTTGTTGACCCTTCCTCCCTCACCTTCCTCTCTCTGCCCTTCCTCCTCCTGATCCCTGACAAAGGCACACACCTCGGGCAAAGTGAGGGACTTTCCCAGCTCACTAGCCCCACCTACAGGCCAGGAAGATAGGAGAGAGCATAAGGAGACGGAAAGTCAGGTAAAACTCAGAGTACCCAATATCCAAATAAATTGTGCTGTTCAGGATTGCAGATAGTACCCTCACCTGAACAGCTAATATTCCCTGAGGCACTGAGGTCAGACTTATTCTTCTGCTTCATCTCAGATTGACAGCTGTCAATCACTGAACCATCCTGCAAACAAACGATAACGTGGTGTAACTGATCAACCAAACAAACAGACAATCAAACATGCAATTACTGCAATCTAGGCAAGAAAGACCCATGAAATGAAACTGCAACTGAAATTATGCCATATTTCTCTGGCTTACACACTGAGATTTCAAGATTTCCCTTTACACCATAAGTGTGTCTATATACACACACACACACACACACACACACACAAACACACACACACACACACACACAGTCTCAAATCCCTGTATCCAAATGTGTGTGTGTGTGTGCGTGTGCGCATGCATAGCACACCTTTGGACACTGGGCTGTGCTGGCAGGCTGGTTTCTCAGTTCAGGCTCATGGGGTTGAGAGGGAAGAGGAGAGCGAGCGCTGGACACGCTGCTGGCCACGGGAGTCAGTTTTCCGTCCACTGCAAACACACACACACACAACCATCAGCAACATCAAAACAAAAATGTGTGTTGTGTGTGTGTGTGTGTGTGTGTGTGTAGAACTGGTGTGTTTCCTGACCTGGTGTGCTCGGCACTCTTCCTGAGAGGTTAGAGGTGCTCAGTGGCACGTGATTGGTGGGTGATGCTCCCCTGGGGGGCGTGGTCATCCCACAGTGAAATGCAGGGCTCCAGACCGAGTCCTGAGTCCCCATGGCGAGGGCAGAACTCTGGGGAAAATTCCACAGATTGAGAGACTGTATGGCATCATCCCTACACATCTACGCTGAGGCCATTTAAAAAAGCGATGACTAAAAGCCTGTCAGCAGATGAGACAAACAGCAGATAGTTAAAGACTGACTGCATCAGGACGTTTTTCCATAATGACCATCTGTTTAAGCCTTCTGGGAAATGACACCATAATTTCTATTCTGTATGGCTTCTATACTAATCTGTTTAAGTACCTCTAAAGAGACAGAGAGTGTGGACATAATGGGAGTATAAACAGGCCAACACATGGACTGAGAGGATCCATTTCAAGTGCCTGTGACTGAATGTAGCCCACTATCTTTTACCTGTTATCTTTTAAGAATTCATCTTAATTTTTTATAACAGCAACTTGTATAGCTTCCATTTCATTCACTATGTATTCTTAATTAACCCTTTTTTATATATATTCTTTATTACTTTTGAATAATATTCTATTGATATATTACGTTTGTTAATATTTGATTTATGTTCCATCATTCATGCTGAAGTAAAATTTATTGTCTTTCTGCATGAAGCGAGCCACGTGTAGAAATACATTTGGACTGCACTGCCTCGTTGTTGTTCCTCTAGTGCAGTATTTCTCAAACTGTGGACACGACACATTACTATGTCTGAGTTTTTGTCAGATATCATGCGCATATCCCATGAGCTATCATTCGCTAGTTGCTGTGATGAAGGGTTTACAAGAAAATTAGCTTAGAATTTGCATAAAAATACTAACTAATATTAATACAGCCCTGTGCCCATGTCATACCCATTCATCACTGTGAAATATCTCATGATGTCAAAAACTCAAATATGTCATAGGCCTACTGCATATCAAAACCTACTGATTTCAATGGTGTGTGGCATTCTTCTTTCTGCCTGAGAAATCTCTTAAAATCACATCGAATGTCTGCATTGCCTCCAACCCCCCACCAAAAATAATTCATTTCCTTTACATATCTGAAGTTGTTCTCCTATAGCCAGGGATTTCAATACAGTATTTGAGTAGGGCCCATGGGCTTAATGCTTCATTATGACAGAAAAATGAATCATCAATCAGAACATCAGATAATGTAAAATTGAAATTATTTTGTTTTTTGCATGCTGGGGGAAAGGTGGGACATGAACCCCCAACCCAACCCAACCCACCCCTTCCAAAAGTGGGGAATGTTAGTTGATGTTGGTGTGTGCTGAATCTTACCTGCTGGAAGGCAGTGAGAGGGGTGCTGGTGTGTGAGGGAGGGGGGCCCAGCCGGGCAGGGGTGACACTTGAGGTGCGCACAGGACCGCAGGGGCTACCTGAGAGGGGGCAGACACAAGAGGACAGGTGAGGAAGCGTGCAGGAAGATTGGACAGTGCCTATTTTATAATACACACACATAATCACTTACAGGTCATGATACACTGATACATCATTAGGGATGGGTATCGTTTGGATTTTATCAAGATTTATTGATACAGTTTCTCTTCCACAGTTCAACCAAATGAAGGGGGCTAACGCTGGAATATTTGGAAACCAACAGGCTACCTCAATCAACAAAACAAGATATATTATAAAGAAATCTCCACGACATCAACTTCACATTAGTGTCTGCCAAACACGGGACACTGCTTTGCTCCAGTAAAACTGAAAGTAAACTTGCACCACATCACGTGTTGCCTACACTAATTGGACAAGTTGCAGGTTCACTGGTCAGGGTTGTAGCGCTACAAATTCAAGCAGTTTGATCTGATGCTAACCCAATTAAATAGCGATAGGCAGTCATACTGCATTACTTATGACAACAATCCTTGCAAGATTACTATTGGCCTATCTGTTTTTTATGAGCAAGCAGATGAGTGCGAACGGTTGACAGAGAGGGAGAGGTTATGTGAATACGTCCATGTGGCAACCTAGTTCTAGTTTTTTTTTTTATCTCTCAATGAAATAGGAATTTATCTACGTTAATGTTAGCCTGCATAAAGTTAGGACGTGCCGACAAGTCAACGCGTGGGAATCCCTGCGCTGAGGCAGCAGTGTCTTCTGAGTGCTGAAGATGTGTGCAAAACTCTACAGTGGCTCATGTGAGGAATTACAGCACAGTGAGAAATTTTACATGTTTCATTCTGAAGCCGCACTTTTAAACGAGGCGCTCTCTCCCTTGTTTAGTGTGCTGTCTGCCGTGTCCCCAGCTCTGCGGCTTTCAAAATCACATTTAGACAATCAGAGGCATGTCATCGATTTTATTACGAAGCAGATCACTCCTCCTCACGCCTACATGCCTGAAAGGGCTTATTGCAGACGCAGTAGAATGACACGATGACATAACATACCGATAGCAGAACTGTTTGTAGTGGAGCTTCATGATATGTTGTTACCGACAAGGAGTGAGCCGGTATCAATATTATACCCTTCCTCAATACCCATGCCTGTACACTATAGAACATCACAATGGGTGAATCCCAATGCCCCTCCTTACATCTAAGCCCTGAACCCTCAACGAATTAACTAGCATGAATCAGACAATTACAAAGCCAATTCATGCATGTTAAGTCAACGATAGTTCAGGGTTTAGGGCAAAGGGCGGACATTGTGATTTAGGTTCATCATAAAAAGAAGAAGAAAAATCTACATCACTACCCTATAACTCAAACAAATATAGTTCAATCACAGAATAGAAGGAACTGAACTGATTCCTGCCTAAACTATGAAGGTCAGGGGTGAGTCTCACCGTAGGCACTGAGGTCCAAGGGGGAGCCTTCAAGGCCACGGGAGTTCAGGTGGACAGGTAAGACATCGGGCATGCTGGAGAACCCCTCTTCCCAGGAGGCCTCTTTGGGGTCCAGGGACACTTTGGCACATTCCACCACAATGTCATGGGTCTCAAAGCTCCGCCACCTGGGAGAGAGACCACGCAACCGATTAGGCTTCCCCTCCTCATCCACTCCCTCTGTACCTGAGGACAGGTGTGTACAGGTGGGACTTACCTAGTGGGGTCCAGCTCAGTATCTTTGGTTCCAGTGACCAACTCTGGATGAATCCGCACATGTTCCAACATGGGCTTAAAACAGTTAAAAACACAGAAATGCATTATTATTAATTAAAAATACTGTCAGATCATGTGTATGTACAAGCACAGGAAAGCTAGGGCACCACACTATCTGCACAAACATAAGGCTATGACTAAATTAGCTTCAGCACATTTGGATCCAAGGTAACTAGGTTAGCGCCGCCTAGGGCTTCTGCTTAATATCTTTTAGCTCCACCACTGCATCAGGGAGCCAGACGTAAGCTTCGCTTTGCACCGTCTCTGAGCTGGGACGGGCCAATCAGCCAACGGAAGGAGGGCTGAGAGTGATAACGTTGAATTCAAAGGGTGCGTTCCACGCAGTAGTGATTGACTGGTTGAAGCAGAAAGTATCTGCCCACCGTGGAGAGAATACATGCCAACTGATTGGTTTCAGATGTTTTGCACAAAGTGAAATAATGTATGATGCAGTGGTAAACACACAAATCTGTGTGCAAAAATGATGGTTCCCCCACGCATGTTACAGCATGATGGTGGTCTCACCTTGACGACCTCCTCAAAGGTGTCCATGTTCTCCTTCATGCTGTAGTGGACGCGCAGGTAGGAGACGAAGTTGCAGGGGTACATGCCATAGAGGCGGTGGAAGAAGGAGTAGATGCTGGCATGCAGGTGGATGGCCAGAATACTGGGACTGCTCCCTGCACACGACATTTACATTGATGCATTTAGCAGATGCTTTCCTCCAAAGCAACTTATATTTGGCAATAATCAATTAGTTTGAGCCCACAATTTCCAGGCTACTAGCGTATAAGCCAGCTTCCTCAAACACTACGCTACCACCGCCAAGGAAAACCCACACTTCAATACAAACAATCACTAGCCCTACACTGAAGCCTCATATCAGCACTAGCCGTCCATAGGGGTGGGAAATGATATGACGATCAATAATGATGCCGAGGTCAGTTGTCCCTTATCGGTCTGATTCCTCCTACCATGTAGAGCTGTGTGGTGCATTTCAATATTGCTTTCCAGAGGATCCATTGACCATGGCCTGAAAAACATCCCAGCGTGGATACGAGGAATCATACCTTAACCCTCTCTAGAATTGTCTCAATTGACTTTGGGAGCACACTGCATCTTACGAACACCAGGGGGAGAAAAAGAAACTTGTGACTGAAAAAATGGAATGTAGCAAAATCCTCATTTTGTCTCAAATGTGCAGATAAAAGCGTCTGCTAAATGCATAAATAAAATGTAAATGTAATGTGCTGCTATCGCGTTCCTGAGAATCTCAAATCATAACAGAAATCAAAACTGGATCAATTGCACCAGGCCTATGAACTACTATAGGTTATGCTATAGAAGACCAGCCTAGTCCTATTGTCATACAAAAAGTGTTTGCTAAATGTAAATGTAATGTACTCATACGGCGGTTAAAAACACTCATGGGTGGAGACTGAGACACTGATGGGTGCTGCTGTAAAACATCGATTTCAGACCCAGAGAAGAGTCTGCATCATATCTGTACTTTTAAGCAGCTCTGGCTAAAAGCACCTATTCAGTGAGTGCCAAGGTGCATCCTCCCTCTCTCCACTTGACATAAAGATAATGAGGCAGCTTAATTAAGGAAATAGACTCTGGATTTCTTATGCATTGTCTGTGTGGGTCAGGCAGCAAACCAGACTTGTTCTGCTATTAAAAGAAAGTGGATCTATGATTAAATCTGACTCATGTCAAAGCTGCAGGTAGGATCTTTAAGCCACACAATGGATGGGACAATGCAGACAGGCTCAGATGAAAAGCTATTGAAGGTCACTTAAAACAGAGGAGAACTGAGCCAAACATGGTCTGCAGAAACACACCCCAGACAGACTTTCCGCTGGCTGACAACAATTGTAATCCTGATCATTTGAACCGTTCCAACGATAAGTCGCAAACATGCTCGGAAAGTTTGGTGGTCGGAACCACTACCCAAGCGCACCCCTAGTTGATACTGTTTACTCTGCATGACTTGGCTTCAAAAATGTTTCTGTCATTTCTTCACAACTTAAGTGTTTGATGGTAAGCTGTCTATGCGGCTTAGAGCTACTGGTAAACCACTTCCTACAGTCTCTGGCATTAGAATTGTGACTGAAGGTAGCACTGCAGGTAGCGTCATTACAGAGCGACTGTATCCCCATGTCCTGCCAACCCCTAAGCCCTGAGCCTTCAGAGACTTAGTTAACGGGCATGAATCAGCCAAAAATGAAGTGAACTCATGCCATGGGTCATGAAGTGGATTCAAACCATGCTTAAGGCTTAGGGATAGGCATTGTGATTCAGCCCGTAAAAGTGGATGTGGATGAGATCATTCTGAGGGTTCGATGCAGACCCGGATGTGATCAGGCCTGGTACCTGAGCTCCTGTGAGTCCATCGTGCCAGGCGTCCAAAGATGTCAAACAGCTCATCCAGGAGGTGGCGGCTGGGCTGTGGGATCATGGGTAGTAGCGTGGTCACCACCAGAACTCCTGTTATCAGCACCACCGCATCCGAGTCGGTCTGAAAAACACACACACACACAGTTACATCACATAGAAAACATACACTCACCATAACACACCGACAAATGAAACAAATGCATACAACATGGGCATGATGTTAATACAACTCATTACAAAAAATGACCTAAATGCACGTCTAAACTCCATAACTACACTCTGACCTAGACCCACTCACACGCCACAGCAATCTCAAGCAGCCGACATACAGTTAAGCATATACACACACACACTCACTCACTCACTCACAGCGCTTCATTTCTAGGTGGCCTTTGGCGAGATCCTATCAGGTCCTGCTGGGACTGGATTTCCCCTCAAGAAACACATCTCTTTTCCTAGTGCAGGGATGTCTCAACACCACCAGCACACCAGCATAATGAGTGCAAGGCATAGCAGCGCTGCAGTGTGTGTGTGTGTGTGTGTGTGTGTGTGTGTGTGTGTGTGTATGTGTGTCTGTCTGAGGAAGACATCCCTCATCTCGACAGCTCCACCACAACGAGATGACCTGATTTCCTCTCCATCACCCCTCAGAGGATGTAGACGCAAAAGAACATGTCCTGGAGGAGAGCGAGTGAGTGAAGGAGTGAAGGAGAGAGAAGGAGGGGAGGAGACAGGGAATGGGGGAGAAAGAGAGGAGAGAGTGATCTAGAAAGTGAGAGTAGAAAGAGGGAGGGAGGAATGAGAGATAGAATGTGGGAGAAAGAGAGGAGAGGGTGTGAGAGTGATGGAGAAAGAGGGAAGAGAATGAGTGAGGCAGAGAGTGAGAAAGAGAGGAAAACGGCTGAAGGTGGGAAGAAAGAGTGAAGGAACGAGAGAGAAATGGCAGAGAGTAAGTGAATGAGTGAGGAATGGAGAAAGGAAAGAGAGAAAAGGATTGGAAGGATTGAGGAAGGAGGAGAGTGAGTGAAGAAGGGAGGGATGAATGAAGAAAGGGAGGGAGGGAGAAGGTAGGAGAGTGGAGGGAGGGATGAGGAAGAGAGAGAAGAGAGTGTGTAAAAGAGGGAAGAAGTGAAGAAAGGAGAGATGGAGCGAGAGAGGGAGAGAGTAGGGAGGGAGAGTGGAGAGGGAGCAAAGGAGGGAGGGAGGAAGAGAGGGAGAGTGTGGGGAAGGAGAGAGGAGAGGGAGTGAAGGAAGGAGAGATGGAGGAAGAGAGGAGAGAGAGCGAAGGAAGGGAGGAAGAGAGGGAGAGTGTGGGGAGGGAGAGAGGAAAGGGAGTGAAGGAAGGAGAGATGGAGGAAGAGAGGAGAGTGAGCGAAGGAGGGAGGAAGAGAGGGAGAGTGGGGAAGGAGAGATGGAGGAAGAGAGGAGAGAGAGCGAAGGAGGGAGGGAGGAAGAGAGGAGAGTGATTAAAGGAGGAGGGAAGAGAGTGGGGAGGGAGAGAGGAGAGGGAGCAAAGGAGGGAAGAAGAGAGGGAGAGAGGAGAGGGAGCGAAGGAGTGAAGGTTGCTGTGCTGTGCTGTGGCGTGTGGATCTGCCCCACGCTGTGCTGTGCTTGATTGGGCAGGGGTGGGTACCTTGAGGCACTTGAGCAGTGCTGGGAAGAGGTGGAAGCGGGTGATGGTGTGGATCCAGGGTGGCTGCCGGCGGATGACGTGGGCCAGCAGGGTGAGGGAGGCCAGCCGACATGACTGGCGGCCCAGGCAGTCGTTCAGCTTCTCTAGGAGCGTCTGTAAACACACACACACACACACACACACACACACACACACACACACACACACACACACACACACACACACACACACACGCGTATACAAGCACACCAAGCCACTCTCACACAAACACACACAAAGAAAGGGAAAGGACAACCACTGTCAGTTAACAAAGGAGCTCTATCTCTACATCTCTCTTGCTTCTGGGGTGTAACTGAACCAAAAGGCTGCTCACTTCGGCTGTCTTTCTACAACCCTCTCAGAATGGTTCAGCTTTTTATTCCTGTGGTTCAGACCCACAGTATGTACACAGCATCATCAAAGGACAGGGAAACAACACTGTTTTCTCTGTTTTTTTAATTAACTGTCTTAGTTTGTTGTTTAGTTATTTTCCAGAACCAAAGCAGTACAAACATAAACAACAAAGCGGCTGAAACTGAGATCGTCTAGAGTAAAGACAAACATACTTTAGAACCCAACCGTCTCTGGTAAAGAGAATGGTGCAGTAGTTGCCATTTTGATCTTGCTGCCTTAATTACATAATAGTTGTGAGCCTAGAGGCATGTCTGACTTTTGAAAACAACACCGCCGTCTTGAGCAAGACTTGCCTTTCGGGTGTTACAGCCTTGAATGTTCTTAGCCTGCCAGTAGCTGACTAGCCTCTTTCATGTTGCACATTCAGAACAGTATTGAAGTCGTTTTACCTCAAAAATCAGAGTTTTAAAACAATGGCACACCGACTTTTAACATGAAGGATGACGCCGTAATATGAAGTGTTTCATAGCTACGCTGTAAGTTTAAGAAAACTACATCAAGTTGTCTTAATAAAAGAGAGTTTTACTCTCTCAGAGATGTAATACCCAGTCTTTGAATCTTGACTATTAATCCTGTCATTTCCCAACTATTAACTGAAGTTTTGGTTCTCTAAAACATCTTCATCCAGTCATGAGCTGATTCTACTTATTATAAGCAGCATTAAATAAACTGCAGTTAATGCCTGAGCACAGGTTAATACACAACCACAGTTAATGCGTGGGCACAGGTTAATACACAACCACAGTTAATGCGTGGGCACAGGTTAATACACAACCACAGTTAATGCGTGGGCACAGGTTAATACACAACCACAGTTAATGCGTGGGCACAGGTTAATACACAACCACAGTTAATGCCTGGACACAGGTTAATACACAACAACAGTTAATGCGTGGGCACAGGTTAATACACAACCACAGTTAATGCGTGGGCACAGGTTAATACACAACCACAGTTAATGCGTGGGCACAGGTTAATACACAACCACAGTTAATGCGTGGGCACAGGTTAATACACAACCACAGTTAATGCGTGGGCACAGGTTAATACACAACCACAGTTAATGTGTGGGCACGGGTTAATACACAACCACAGTTAATGTGTGGGCACAGGTTAATACACAACCACAGTTAATGTGTGGGCACAGGTTAATACACAACCACAGTTAATGCCTGGGCACAGGTTAATACACAACCACAGTTAATGTGTGGGCACGGGTTAATACAAAAGTGCACATAAGGCATGGTTTTGTATTTTCTATTTGGTCTAAAAAGCTGTCCAGCAGCTTATATTTGGGAAATGACTATACTAATGCCCTGTTACTTTAAAAAAGGTTGTTATGAACAGACGATCGGATGATGATCCTTCAGCAGCATGTAAGATCTTAAGCGTGTGGTCTCTGGAGACCAAGGCTGTCACAACAGTGTTATACCACAAACCATCTCAGGAGAATACTGCTCCGTGCACCTGCATTGTTTGTTTCCAGCCCTCCTGGCTCACATTACCAGCAATGTAGTCATGTGTCTGCACTGACTCTGATTACCTTCATCAATGTAGTCATGTGTCTGCACTGACTCTGATTACCTTCATCTGATCCATCCATTCTATGAGCTGGGTCACCGATTCATCACAGATTCTCTCAATTCAGTCAGAGGACAAATAAATAAATACATTTAAAAACTTTTACAGGTCTGAGAAACCCTTCATGAGGCATTCTACATGCTGGCTGGTTCATTGAAAACACGACTCTCTTTCTGTCTCTTAGTCACTTGTTGTGCCTAAGAGCCGATTCATAGTCAATGCAAATGTGCAAACATCACTGTGGATGCAAGCTCACGTGCATACTTTCAGCTCTGCATCATCTGGTAAGTTTCCTTTGATTTCCATGTTATCACACACTTTGATGCTCAAGTCCACATCATGTAGTGTGGTGTTGTGTGGCATCTAAGTGTGTGTGTGTGCATGGTGCGGTTTAGACCAGTGTGCAGTTGTCTGTGTGGGTGGTGTGTGGGTTGTGGGTGGGTGTATGTGTTGAGTAGGGTGGAGTAGTGTAATATGATGTGTGGTATGACGGAGTGTGCTTGAAGTTTTCTGGCCTTGTGCTGTAGATAACTGCAGTGGCGAGGTGTGGTGTGGTGTGTGGCGTATTATGGTGTTGTGTGTGGTGTATCAGTGTGTTGTGTGTGGTGTATCAGTGTGTTATACCCAAAGCCTTCTTACCTTATGCTGCAGCTGTATGCCTGCGTTACACTGGAAGCTTTCTTATGTTGTGCTGTGGCTTGCCCACAACAATGGTGTATGGAGTGTGGTGTGTGGTGTGTGTGTGTGTGTGTGTGTGTGTGTGTCTTACACTGGAAGCTTTCTCGCCTTGTGCTGTGGTTTGCACCCCACAGTGGTGTGTGCAGTGTGGTGTGTGCAATGTAGTAGTGTCTGTGTGTGTGTGTGTTACGCCGGAAGTTTTCTCACCTTGTGCTGTGGCTTGCCCATCACAGTGGTGTGTGGTGTGTGATGTAGCGTGTTTAAGTGTGTGTGTTACACTGAAAGTTTTCTCACCTTGTGCTGTGGCTTGCCCACCACAGTGGTGTGTGGTGTGTGTGATGTAGTGTGTTTGTGTGTGTGTGTGTGTGTGTGTTACACTGGAAGCTTTCTCACCTTATGCTGTGGCTCACCCACTGCAGTGAGGATGAGCAGAGCTTGTGGTGAGGTGGATTCCAGGTAATAATCAACTAGGCCATTCAGCAGCACCGAGCCCTTTTCTGAAAGACATGTGCACACACACAGACATTAACACAAACACAGAGACAGACACAAAGGAAACATAGTAGGTGCTTATAACAGTACCTACACTCACTGCACAGGTGTCAGTAGCTTTACAGGAATGTGTGTGCATGAGAGAGAGAGGAAGAGAGGGAGAGAGGGAGGAGGGGGATGGGGAGAGAGATGGGGGGGGGATAGAGGGGGGAGAAAGCCAGAGCGAGTGTGTGTGTGTGTTGGTATGTACCTGCCCTGAGGTGATCCTCCACCAGCTGTCTGGTCTGCTGGAGCTGCTGGAGGTCCGTTGACTCCAGATAAGGGAGAAGGTCGATCACACTGGTCTGGTCCTTGGCCATGTTGGTGGCGGCTGGACAGAGGCTAGAGCGGACTTAGCTCGTCACCGTCACTGACGGGCTGAGGTTGCGACCTCTGCGGCACGAGAGGGACACATGTGAGCAACAAAACAATTTCACAGGGTCACGCCATGATTTACACTTTACACAAACACGATTAATATTTCAGTTACAAGGTTGCACTTCTTTTCACCGCAATTCAAAATACGAACGGCTTACAGGGTCTATTGTGTTGTCAGGTGCAATATTTATTTAGCACGGCAAGATATGTTTGAGGTATTCCATATCAGTTTTGACAAGAGCAAACCTGTAGCTAGCCTTCAACTGTAACGTCAGGTTACATTGCAAGGTATTTGGTATTTGCTTGCTTGCTTGGGTTTGCCTCAGGGTTGGTTTTGCTTCGAACAGCCCTAAACAAGCATTTGTAAAACAGGTCAAATATAAAAGGAAGCAAGCATAAACTCTGGACCTAACGTTAGTACACTATTAGGAGAATTCGACGGACGTAGAACCCTGCTTGTTCATGCGCAACACTAAGTCAGATAAACAAGAATGACAACTGTGACAAGTGAAGAGAACGCACAACCCCAATAGCTAATGAGTATCTATACACTATATGATGGACAGAATTCGGTATTTATACTGAAATCTACTTCTATTTTACCTTTTGAAACGTCCTGAGTTCATGTGAAGGGCGCCATCTTGGACATTTCTCAACTAACGTTAGCCAGCTAGCAACGTTAGCTTATCTCTAGCTAAATATCTAGGGGAACTTTTTTAGCTATGGACTATGAAATGCCTCCAGGAACAACAGACTCCTCACTGCTAGCCTGTCTTCAAGGTCTTTGAGTGTGACCGGAAGTCCTAAAAAGTTAATCCCGTCAAACATGCAGTTGACGGGTTAGATTACTTTCCACTCTCCGGCAGCTTGCACACAGCCATGCAGCAGGTTGGACATGATTGCCCAAGAAACGACGCATGCGCATTGTGAATTTGGACTATGAAATTTGGAACTCGACTGAAGTGTTTCTCCGTAATAAACTGTTGATTGTTTTTTTTTTGTATAGTTTTTAATCAAAACGTTATATCGTTGACCTTTTTGCGAATTGCAGTCGTTTTACTGTATGTTACAGTTCATGGATTGTATTGCTTTTCAAATGTAACTTTCCTCAATATATTTGAATGATAAGCGCAACATGAGGATGATCACACAGCGTTACATGACAGTCTTGCCTTGGGGCTTAACCCGGTAGATGACGCTGTTACGTTATTCATGATCCACGGAGCTACGGTGGGTGTTATTTTAAGCCAATTCATGTCAAGTCCATTCATTTCCTTAAATATTTGTATGATATTTTGTCATTCATCTATAATTGGCCTATGTAGGCCTTTTTATCCTAAATCGGCCTACGCTGATGTCACTATATCTAGGCCTACTGTACAAGTCTAATTGCACTGATTAGTAGACTGGTTTACCTTGTTAAAGGCAAATGTCGCAGTTTGTGTTAATGGTCAGGTCTCATACAATCAACTGGGTCAGCTGGAAAGTGGGAGGGAAAGCATCCATCAGATAGATGAAAGCAGCCGACGGTCATCCAGGGAACAGAACACCCAGCTGTACAAACCACAGGCTGTTAACTTTCTCATGCTTTCAGCCGCTTTTGACCTGGAATTACAGTACTCTATCTCTCTCTCTCTCTCCATCTCTCAGGAAAATTAAAACTTCTCTATTTTCACAGTTTTTTTCATCAAACCTCCTTCAAACAAATAACAATAACTAGTGATTCTATCCCCTCATGACCCCCGTGCCCTCCCTCTCTACATTGAAAGCCTGTCATGTCGCTGTTACGAATGTCCAGTGAATTGAAATTAATCAACCATCTGTCTCTTGTTTTTTTCTCCTCTGTCATACTGATTCTGCTGATTCTCTCGGCTCAATACGGTCAGTAGGGTCATTTGTTTTCCTGAAACTGTCATTAATGTCTCCTCCACTGAAAAATGGTAACTGCCACAACATGAGGAAGTAGCACACTCCACAGAGCGACACTACCATCACAGCATTGCCACAAAGCCTATGCTGACACATGGACACATGACCAAGGGTTTGTTGGTGCTATACACTTTGGGTCTATAAGAGAATATCATGTTTAATCCTCCAGACCAACATTTTTTGTCTACAAAAATACTGTCGGTGATTCTGGATGATGTTGTATTCAAACCACCTAAGAGAGCCCCCTCACCAGTTTTCTCCCCCAAACCCCTTTTTTAAATAAATGTCTGGAACAGTTTTGTTATGTCTGAGAAACTGGATTCCCCCACATTCTTTATTACAGTTGTTAGAGCCAGGGCTGTGTAAAAAAGGCTGTGTACTGTGTTCAGAATGTACTTAAAATCACTGATAGTACCTTTAAGTTAGCCTGGTAATAAACCAGCCTCCCGTTCTACACTTAGTTGCATACAGAGGTTCTGGTCATTTGGTAGTGAGAAATTATTGCTTGCTGAAGGTGTTTAAGTTTAAAAAGATTAGATCAGGCCTTGATATATTCGCTGATAACATTCTAGTTCTGCATTCATAATGCCTCTCTTTGTTTCTCTGATTCGATGCGGTACAAATGCCACCGGACACAACGAGCTCAATAGAATCAAATACAGAATAGCGCTGTAGCGAGATGACCAGACTAGAACTGTAGCGAGAAGATAATCGAATGGAAGTGCGTAGGAAGGCGTGGCTAGGGTACCTTCAAGTACACTACCTTTAAGTTCTATAGGTACCCGTGACACTACAGGCCCCTATAAATCCTATAGCCCCCCCCCCCCCTCAAGTGCCCTACATAATATGACAACAGGATTACAATACTGCTGCTGCTAGCCTATCACAGAACTGCACTGCTGCCAGTTCACTGGTCTGCGGTCATGTGTGGCTATATTACGCTGCAGATGGTCCGAGTGCGGCCGCACGAACAGGCTTTAATCAACCGAATATGTATTCACTCTGCTCCACTGCCTGTCCCTTCTCTCCTTTAGCGTCCAGTGCGTCTGCATTTAGATCAGCCAGAGGAACGGGTCCACACACGGTAACATGTAGGCACTCATGCGGACACGCTCTAATTCTTACCCAATGGTGAGTCTTTAACCTGGGAGGGGTTGAGACTGGAACCACATCTTCTATACTGACCCCAACCAATGAGGCTTGTTGCTCCAGCCAAACCCCCCACAACAGGCACTTGACATCCACACCTACAGGGCACCTTTGTTCTTTTTTCTATGTTTAGTATTCCATATTGTGTTGTATTTTAAATTAGCGTTGGCTAGTCATTTAGTGCTGTGTGAAATTATGTAATTGAGCTGTTATGTCATTATTGCAGCCCATTTGGACTATGTTTTGAATGTTAATCCTTATTTGTAAGTCACTTTGGATATAAAATTACATTTATGCTAAATGCATAAATATATAAATGTAAATGTAAATGTTTTGGGTGCAGTTTGTTCTCACTTCTACTTCACCTTCCCTTCATTAGCGCAGACAAACATGTTTGTGGTCAGCCTTCACATTCTTGGAGCATAAAATTATAAATTGAATAATTTACAGTGACTTTTACATCATACATCATACAACAATGCCACTTTAGGGACACACCTCACAATTTTACACTCAGACACACTGATAAGTAAATCACACAGCACTAAAGCTATGTCATTATTATGAAAACCACATGTGCATGGGTTGACATCCATCACAACTTGATTTTCTGAAAGTGGACAAACATGAAAGAGCTAATTTCTATGATGATAAGAGCCAAACTTTTGGCTGTGAAGCACACAGCTGACATGGGATGTTAACACAATAACACTTGTGCAATACTGTAGCCATGCTACAGGGATGTCGACAGGTGATGCTTTCACATTAACCCTGTTTGCTTCTGCCAGAGATGTGGGTGAATGTGTAACTACAACTCAAGATTATCCTTTAGTGAATAAACTCATTTCAGGATCAAGTATATTCATCCAACTTGCATTGTGATAAAATTTTCATTGGTGTGTGGTAAATCAAATTTGAGATGAGATCCTTTTGGTAGATTCCTCATATGCCACAACTAGTCAAAGTTGAATGCAGTTTACGGACATGTAATCAGATATGAATAATGGTACATGCATAGTTGGGTAACTGCGGACTACCCACTTCAGAAGTGATTAGTTAAGGGAAATCGATTTTTCAGAAATTTGATTGGTGGAATATCTGCCTTATCTGACTATGCATAGATATGGCCCTGAAGGTCATTTCTTTTTTCTACAAAAGCGGTGGTAATGCAACAGCGGTATAAAAGCCCACCACTGCTGGCATATGTAGAGCCACAGTTTTTAAGAGTGGTTTGTATTTTGGCAAGGACCTCCACTAGAGATGTCAGTGGCAGCAGTGATTTTTATAGCTTCGGCCTTGTGTCTGGGCACTACATCTGGTGCCAGCGTGAGTATTATGCTGGCATATTGTTGACTTAAGGGGTGCTGCCGGGGGGAGTTAGGATGATTCTAAGGGCCTGGCACTGACAGGAGGCCCCAGAGAACATTTTAATATTCTAATCAATGCTTGGGGGGCCCAAAATTTTTTTCTGTCATTCTGTCAAACTTCTAGCGGTGCCCCTGGTTGACTTCATTATAATGCTAATAACTACATTGATTGTATTAATAAGAACAATGCCACTGGAATGCCTGCAGTATTTTTTTATAAACAAAACATGGCTTTGCATATATGTCTGTCCTAATGATTTGTGTTTTAATTGAGTTGGTTGACAGAGTGTTTCTTGTTAGCTGGGAGTCGTGTACACAGAGGGTGGTATGGTGGAAGGGAAAAACCATCGCATGGGTCTGTTCCGCTCGGTGGACGTGTTCAAAGGCATCCCCTTTGCAGACATCCCAGGAAGGTTTGAAAAGCCCAAACCCCATCCAGGATGGGAAGGTAAATGAGCAGTCATTTAAACTATCTCACTGGTTGTACTGGTTTGTTCATTGTAGCCTCAGACTTCTGTCACTCTGGAGACAGTGAAAAAGCCTTAGACTTTGAATGAGATCAAGTGAGGTAGCTGTTTGGTCTGTGATCCATAGTCTATGCTTAAGTTAACCAAGGCAATAATGATATGAATATTAGCATTATTCTTCATAATTTACAAATTATTGCAAGTTCAGAAATGAATTAGAATCCAACAAAACAAAACAAAAACATTTATTGATATGGATATTTTAACTCAAGCATCTAAACCTGGGGGTCTGCAGGCAGGCTGCTTAGAGGGCTAACTTGGGGCTATTTCTGACACAGGTGTTTTGAAAGCCACTAAGTACCGCGACAGATGCCTGCAGGTGACACTTATGCAGTCTGGCTCCCACGGAAGCGAAGACTGCCTGTACCTCAACCTTTTCGTCCCCCAAGGCAGACAAGGTGGGTCACGGCTGAAATACTGTAATGTTATCTTATGTTGACAACTGTATCTATTTCCAAGCTCTTTCTCTGAATATGAAGTTGTGTGTAGCCTACTGGTCCTCCAGAAAGAACAGAAACAGGCACAAATTATGTTTTTCATTACTGCTTTCTTTCCTCAGGCAATGCTAATGATGCCATACAGCTTTCCCTGTGTGTTCACTTCACAGGCTCAGCACACTCCTATTACCACACTGTTCCTGCAGTGTTTTACATTTACATTTATGCATTTAGCAGACGCTTTTATCCAAAGCGACTTACAACTCATCAACTATCAATTGTTACGGGCCAGTCTCCCCTAGAGCAACTTAGGGTTAAGTGCCTTGCTCAAGGTCACAACGGTGGCAGCCGGGATTCGAACCCACAACTTTTCAGGCTACTTACACGCTAGCCAGGTTCCTTAACCACTACGCTACCACCACCCCGGTGGTGGTATTTTAAATCAGATATTTCCGTCTAAGATGTGCTTTGTATATTGTCTCAACTGACACATCTCCATCTAATGTGTGCGTTATACGATGTTTATGCTATTGACACGTCTATCAAGGATGTGTTCTATGCAGTGTTCTCCATCAAGGATGCTGCTGTAAAGACACAGCTGTGTACCATTAAACTTGTGCTGTGGTTCTTGATCAGTGTCCACTGGGCTGCCTGTGATGGTGTACATCTTCGGAGGTGCCTTCCTACTGGGGGCCTCCAATGACGTCAGCTTCCTGGGCAACTCTCTGTACGATGGCAAAGAGATGGCGGATCGCGGCGGTGTCATTGTGGTGACTGTAAACTACCGCGTAGGCACTCTTGGGTTCCTCAGCACGGGAGACTCCAGAATGCCAGGTCAGACTGCAGGGCTGCATGCTGGACTTTAAAACATCTCTTTGGGCTTTTGTTTCATCGCCTCTGTCAGATTTCATTTGTATTGGATATATATGGATATCTGCAAGCATTTCAGATATGTAGGAAGAGGAAAGATATATGCTGCATGTATTGCATGGAATTGAAGCTTTGCATTAGGTTTTTTTTTTTTTAATTTGTTCTCAATCTTCTGCTATTGTTTTTTCTGGCAACTCTCAAGTCTATAAAGGGCTGGAGACAAAAGTGTCTGACAATGTAAAAATATGAATAACTAACTGTGAACTGACTGCAAGCCTTGACGTTGTTGTTGACATTTCCTGGTGTTTGGGAATAATAACCTGTAACAGAAGGTATCTATCAAGCCTGTGGGTTATTTCCTCTGTAGCCTGTTGTTGTAAGAGTGTTCTCTCACAACTAATGCATTTTCAAAACATGTTCATACCCCTACACAAAATCAGAGCTCCTGCTGGGCTCTAATGTTGTGTATGTAATATTCACATGGCCCATCACACACACACACACACACACACACACACACACACACACACACACACACACACACACACACACACAGACAGACACACACACACACACACACATCTCTGGCATATGAGAGAGCAGCATGTCACTGTGACCTGCTGCTGCTGTAATGCACTCTGTCCCACCAGGGAATTATGGGCTGTGGGATCAGCATGCAGCTATAGCCTGGGTACACAGGAATATCCGTGCGTTCGGTGGTGACACGGACAACATCACGATCTTTGGACAGTCAGCAGGGTCTGCCAGCGTGAATTATCAGGTAAGATCCCCACCCCCACCCATGGGGCTGACACTCAGCACTCCAGCGACACCCTCACATTATCCCAGTGTGTGTTACACAACATGGTGTCGTCCTTGCACCGCACACAAAAACACACATCCTCCCGCTCAACAACATTAAGGAAAAGGTGTTTAAATATTTATTAAGTGAGATGGTTTAATCTCTTTTGGAGGCTGTATCCCATGTGTGCACTCACTCACAGTGTGTGTGTGTGTGTGTGTGTGTCTCCGCCAGATGCTCTCTCCGTACAGCCAGGGTCTTTTCCATCGCGCCATCTCCCAGTGTGGGGTGGCATTGAGTCCCTGGGCACTTCAGAGGAATCCTGTGGCCATGACACGCAAGGTAATGCCACCGCCTCCATGCCATACCGCCAACATGCCTTGAGTCTGGGCAAGTATCAGATGAAACATTCATCACTATAAATAAAGAAAATTGACAAGTTAAGTGAAGATTATGGTTGTTGGAAAAGCATCGGGGACCCCTGAAGTCCATTGGGTGAGTATGAACCTGCGCTTACTGAGAGAAAGCGCACATATATACTGTATGCCATGGCATCTGGGAGAACTGCCATCGCCTCCCAGTCTGGGAAGGATCAAATAAAAGATTTAAGTGAAGTTGTAAGAAAGATATTGGACACCCTCAGAGTCAATAATGTGCAACTGAACATTTAGAGAATGTGCACACACACGCACAAGCACACACACACACACACACACACACATATTAAGTGTCTCTGCGTTATGTTTTTGCATGCATGGAGATTGCAGAGAAAGTGGGCTGTACCCAGGACGAGCACATGATCGCCTGTCTGAAGATGACTGACCCCGTGGCGCTCACCACAGCCGGCAAACTGGCTCTGTCGGAGATGGGCAAAGGTTCCTATGGAGACGCCTCACATCCATCTTTGTTTACCCTCTCTGGCGTGAAGTTATTTGACAAATATTAAATATTTCACCCCGTTACCTCACACTTTAGCTGCTTATAAACAATACAGGAAAAAGCACAGGCCTAAACATTATTGTTCTCTTACAGTGCAGTCAGTTACAGTGCAGTACAGTGCGTTCGACTAAGAGTCTTTTTTGTTGTGCACTTTTGGGTCTACTTCACTTTTAAATTTGACTTTGAGTACATCATGCTTTGCCAACTTGTTCAAAATTTATTTTCAAAACAAGTACTTGGCACTTACTGTATGTTTAGCAGTAATAGTATATGATTACATGCACAGATGTACAAAAAGAATGACACTATTTTCAAATCCCTTATTACCCTGCAGGGAAGTACAGCGTACTCAAGATTACAGATAGATGAAGTGATTTTCTTTATTCCTGTAGAAAAGCAATCTCTAGTTCTCTCATGCTGACCTTCCTAATCTCTGCCTCCAGATCCTGTGGTGTACATGCTTGAACTGGCTCCCGTGGTGGATGGAGACTTCATCCCCGAGCACCCCAGCAAGCTCTTTCACAACGCTGCCAAGTTTGACTACATCGCTGGGACCAACAGCATGGATGGCCACCTATTTGCTGGTGTGGACATTCCCTCCATCAACCAGAAGTACAAGACAACCCACCCGTATGTTCTAGGCACGCTCACAGACATAGTCAGAGGCACTGAGTCAGAGGTAGACAGGTGTTTTAGGTTAGGTCAATATGCCAGTTCAGTTCTATGTGTAAAGCAATGTCAGCTGTAGGGTGTTTGTTAAAGTTTATCATCATCGTCATCATCTTCATCCTCTTCTTCTCCCTGCTTTTTCCTCTTCTTTTCCTTCTTGTTCTTGTTCTTCCTCTTCTTTTTCCTTTGCTTCTTCTTCTTCCTCTTCCTCTTCCTCTTCATCTTCTTCAAAATGTTTGTTACGTTAGAAGGTCTTATTTGATGTCTCTCACTGTAACTCCTCTTCTGTGTCTTTGCTGTTATTCTCTCATAAAGGGAGGAGATTAAGGAGCTGCTAGCGGGCCTGACCAGGGAGAAGGGCACTGCGGCCGTGGAGTCCTCTTTTGCCACGTACTCTGAGCACTGGGGCACAGACCCTGACAAGGCCACCATCAAGAAGACTGTGGTGGACATTGAGACGGACTACCTGTTCTTCGTGCCCACACAGATTGCTGTCCAGCTGCATGCCGAGCACGCAAAGTAAGTATCACAGGGTTCAGTTTGCTGCGATAAATCTCATTTTGAAAATATCTTTTAAGTTAGTTACCCATTTAAGTGTTTACAAAAAGCAGCCAGAGCAGAGGTATAAGGTTGAGTGACATCTGCAGAACTGCATAAATATATCTGAGTGTGTGTGGGAGTGTATTGGTCTTACAGTGAATATACACTTTAAATACGTACTTTAAAACCAACCAGTTAATGTCTGTGTGCTTACTTACTGTATGGGATTGCGGTACACATATGTGTATGATTTCAACAATCCTACATGTGTATCTTGTGTCAGAAAGTGTGTGTTTGTGTTGTAGGGGTGTGTGGCATACACACTTGTTAGTGTTAAAGTATGTGTTTGTGTGTGTGTGTGTGTGTGTGTGTCTATTGTAGGGGTTCTCGGCGTACATACTCATATGTGTTCAACATGCCCACACGGATCCCCGGCTTCCCTAGCTGGATGGAGGCAGACCATGCGGAGGATGTGCAGTATGTCTTTGGGAAGCCGTTCGACACGCCCCTGGGCTACCTCCCTCGCCACAAGACCCTCTCTGGGTACATGATCGCCTACTGGACCAACTTCGCCAAGACTGGGTGAGGAGGAACACACTCACACTACACACAGCTACAAACAAACCCAGGTTGTGGCCCTCTACAAAACAAGCCTATAACTGGGGTGGTGGTAGCGGTATAACACCATGGGGTGGTGGTAGCGTAGATGGGGTGGTGGTAGCGTAGTGGTTAAGGAACCTGGCTAGCGTGTAAATAGCCTGAAAAGTTGTGGGTTCGAATCCCGGCTGCCACCGTTGTGCCCTTGAGCAAGGCACTTAACCCTAAGTTGCTCTAGGGGAGACTGGCCCGGAACAATTGATAGTTGATGAGTTGTAAGTCGCTTTGGATAAAAGCGTCTGCTAAATGCATAAATATAAATATAACTGCACAATCACATCTTTCAGGTTACTAGGTGTGGTGGGTTGCAGGGGCAAAAATGTTGAAAAATACAAATTGCCACCGCACACTGGCATACTTTTACTGACTTAATTCAGAGTGATCAACACGTTTCGCTTGTCTGCTTCTAACCATCAATGTTGAAACCTCACCCTGACCACAACCACTAACAATTCACGCTAGAATACACATGCATATAGCCACCCAAATGGAAAAGCCCTGTTGAAAGCATATATGATTTATATCTGAGGACCATATAAGTCCCTCTGTGTAATTTGTTTAATCCCTGCCAACAATGACTGTGTCTACATGCAGAGCGATTAAGGTGTGTATGTGATTCAGTATTCCAGTTGATTCAGATAAATGACAGGAAGTTTATTTGGGTTTTTAGACACCAGAATTTGGCCAGAATATGATAATCGGAATGAGGAGTTTACAGGAGTCCTGCGCATCCCAAATATGGCCAATATTCTGGTTATAACAGGAATATTCCCTGCATGTGAATGTAGTCATTGTTATATAGTATGAGCCTGCCCACAGCCATTTGCAGTTATGCTATGTTTGTTTAGCTCAACCACTTGCCACCCATCCTCAGAAGTCTTCAAACCCTCGTTATATAACGATCCACAGCAACATAACCTTACTGTATGTAGTAGTTGTAGTGTAGTGTAGCCGGCTAGACAGGTGCCCACAGAGTTTGGTTGGAGGGTTAGGTGCCCACAGATGCCCAGTGGGAGCGACCAGTGAGTCCGACCAGTGGTCATGTCCCATGTCCCACGCCCTCTCTCTCTCCCACCCACTTCCTGTCAATCTCCACTCTTCTGTCAAAGGCAAAAATCCAAAAAATATACTTGTATATATACTTCAATATAGATAAATGTATATTATACTATTATATATGATATATAATATATTATTATTATATAATAAATTAACATTGTTTCCTGTAACTGTCTGCAGGGACCCTCACAGGGGAGAGCCTGTTCCTGTCCAATGGCCTCTGTTCACCAACAAAGGGAACCCTGTGCTGTTCATCAATAACAAGATGAATGCTGATTCTGTCCGGTACAACCTGAGGACTCGTTATGTGCAGTACTGGTCAACTACTTACGCCAGCCTTGCTGATCAAGCACCTTAATGCCCTGCTGACAAACGCAGCTCTGAAGACTGCCATTTGTGTAGAAATAAATTATTTTAAAAATTATGTTTACTGTAGATAAGCTCATCTTGGTGGGCTGGTTTGTCACACCCCCCAAACAGTGTAGTTATGTGAACTGCACTGTCCTTTAATAATGAAGATATTTAGGGTAGAAGTTCCTAAAGGATTTAGACTTATGTATTTTAGGGAAGAACTGCTATGGATACAAAAAACAAGTTGTGAGTTGATTCTTTTAATTTTTTAGCAAACACGGTGTGTTCACACACTAATAATGCTGTCTGGGAACTGAAAGGCCTCCTGGTACTCAAGCAAGAATGTTGTGCTAATCAAGCACAGCTTCTCTCTCTCTGTCTCTCTCTCTCTCTCTCTCACACACACACACACAAATACACACGTACTGCAAACACACAGATTCTCTCTCTCTCTCTCTCTCTCTCTCTCTCTTTCTCTCACAAACACACACACACACACACACACACACACACGAAGATCCCCATCCCGTTATTAGCAGTCTTTCAGTAAACCAGCAAACCAATGGAGAGATCCCAGCTGCCACTGCCTGGCCACCAGCCATTGCATTAGGCCTTGTTTAATGATGAATTATCTGGTTCAGTTGCAATCCTTCTGCGATGCTTTCCTCAGAGCGGAGTTCTCTTCTTTTATTCAGAGGAGGTGGAATCGTGTGAGCCCTTTAATTTTGCATGCCTATGAAATGTGCTCATGGGCCAATGCACTTCCCAAAGTTTGAACCCTGGCTTCAGGTCGTTTAGAGAGTGGGGTTCTGAGTGATGCTGCCAGCATGCATGCATGTATGTTGGTGTGTTGGTGTATGGAAGTGTCATGAAAGAGTAAAAAAAACATGGATATTGGCATATGTGCACTGCAGTGTATAGATATAAAAACGAAAGAAAGAGAACGAGTGAGCATGTATGTGTGAGATTGTGTGGTTTTGTTTAACTTAGCATGAATGTGTATCTCCTCCAGCTGCGCAAGAGCAGTGGTGAGATAAAGGGCTCCTCATTAGAGGCACTTAAGAATAATTAAACAGACATTTGGGATAAGCTGCTGTGTGTGTGTGTTTGTGTGTGCGCGCGTGTGTTTGTGTGTGTGTGTGTGTGTGTGTGTGCAGTATTTGTTTTAATTATACATGCAGAAAACAGGCGAGCTACGTAAGAATGAATGAATAAAATCAAGAAACATTTTAAAGAGCTGTGTCCCAATTATGCCTAATTTGCACGACCCCATGCTTAGCGCAAATCTCAAATGACCCGCATGTGGCAGACTGCCCTGAATCCCCTCAAGGTAAACTTTTTTAAACCATGACTCAGCCAGAGCACTTCTAGATTATAGTGCGTGTGCCATTGTTGCAAAAGGTGCTATCTATTTCTTGAATACCAAATGCCTATGACAAATTAAAATTTACATGTTGCTGACTGGGAATTTTAAACAGTCCACTGCGTTTGTGATAGCATGATACAAACTGGCACTTCTATAACTGGGACGTAGTTTGAGAGCGCCGTTGCTAGTATCATTTATTGAGCGCCCGGAGCCTTGAGGGGAAGCGATGATTTAACTGCCATTTCCTTTCGCTCTTCATGCCGAAGGTTTGCGTGGGCTTCATTGTGCTGTCTAATAATTTTTCTATCCCATCAGGACAGTTCGCTCCTATCTTGCAGAACAAGAGTGGGGCAGCGCTTAATCATGTGGAAGAGTGAAATTGTTCCTCCTGGATGAGATTTTAACGTGGTAGCGCTGCCTTTCCATGGCTGTAGTGTTACTTAGATCAGGGACCAGCATTAGAGAGAGGAATAAATATGCATGTGTGAGTGTGTGTTTTGGGACCAGAGAGAAAATGTTTTGGAGGAATGTGGGTGCGTGTATGTGACACGAGCCTACATGTCTGGAATGGATTGAGAATTTCTCTTGTCACTAAACTGTCTCACATCAGGTTGATAGAATGCGTTATTAATGACATATTCCATATTTCGTCTGTGGAAGTCTCCTTCTGATGCTCATCTTGTTGACGCCTCCGTAGTCTTAATAGCTGACTAGAGACACACACATTGACTGGCAGACTCGGGGCTATGACTGGTGCCAGCTTCTGCAGCGTGATGTCATCTAAATGAATTGTTAATCTGGACAATTAATCTTGTCTTGGCCAGTTAACCCCAACTAACACTACCTATTCTGACACTGATTTTCCAATTAGACAGACGGGTCACCGAGTCAGTGGGTTTGGCTGGCGTGTGACACAATCTAATTCGAAGAATTGTAAGTTAGAAGGCAACGGTGAAAAGAGCTCGCACCTCAAGCTCGAGACTCTTGTTTCCTTGGCAACCGGGTTCTCGCGAATGTCTCGCTCTTGCACTGTTGCGCCGCGTCCAGAGCGCCTGATGGATGGATCTTATATTGATTATTCAGAAGGAGAACGCGTCTCCATTTCATTCTCTTCTAAAGCAAAATGGTTCACTGGTGGCCATTTACAGTAGTTAAAGTAAAAGTATAAATCAATTACTGTGAAACCAGTTTGGTTTTAATGATCTAGTCAGATTTGCCTAATATTGAGCCCGCAAGGCAAGAATTGTTTAGACGTGTAGCTACAAAATTTCCCCGCACGCTAACTAGGCCTGGTGTTGTTGTTTTGTTTATTGCAGTACTTGCAGCTTGTAGCCTGGTTGGCACACTGATTAGAATGGGTCAAAGGCAATCGTTTGAAGAACAAATAGGTGCACGATTCATTCATGCTGTGTCACTCCAGCTACTAGAAGGAGATGAAAATCCACTAGTTGTGTTTTAAAATGCTCATACCCATTGCATTAGTGCACGCATTTACATGTCCGTTCGAGCGTGACACATAAGCGATATCAAGCGTAATCAGCGGCGGGAGCGCGCACTGCTGCGCAGGCACAAGGCTTCAGCACCAAGGGCAGAGACTCTACATAGAGCATCGGCAAGCATCAGGTCATCGGAAAGGAGACCCCGATAGGAACCATGGCTGAACAGAAGAACCTGCGCTTTTAATGGGCACTGGCCATACCTGGTCGCCATTTAGGCAATCCGCTGCAGTACAGACAATTCGACTGGGAACGAAAACATCATGGGGAATATCAACAGGAGAGAAGAGTCGGTTTTCAGGGATGCTGCATTCAATTAACATTTTTAGTTGACAACAAAACGCATTTAAAGCAGTCAGAATTTAGCAGGCAAATTGTTCTACACGCATTTCAATGTAATTACATTTCAGCGGTGTTGTTTTCAACCCGGTGTTGTGGAACTTGGTCAACAGGGATCAGTTTACCTGGCTATCAGTCGGACGGACATCGCAGCACATTCAGCAGACGCGGTTTGTTTTTTCAATAAACCATAAAAATGCGTCTTTTTCTCTTAGCTTTTTTCATCTCTTGTTCTTGTGCTCGGGGTGGTTGCGAGCCGAAGATCGTTAACATCGGAGCTGTTCTCAGCCAGAAAAGGTTTGAACAAGTATTCAAGGACGCGGTGGCCCAAGCAAACAATATTTTTGGCAAGGAGAAGTTCAAGATGAACGCAATTTCTGTAACCCACAAACCCAATGCCATACAAATGGCTCTCTCTGTTTGCGAAGATCTCATATCAAACCAGGTAAATATTTAATTTTAAAAACCTGCCCTGCACTCCAAAGGTAGGCATAGCCCATAATCACAGAAAATAAAAATTCTACTGATGGAGTGAAAGGGAAATGACATATCAGGCAACCTGTGGATACAAAGGCAGTGATATGATTTATTTATTTGTTTTTGTTTATAGAAATTGTCTGATTTGTTAATTATTTCTCTCAGCCCCGGTCATTTAAATGGCCCCGGTACGAGCGAAAAAAATGCCACAGGCGAATTGTTATGCCAGTGTGTTATGGAGAGAGTAATGCAATTTTATAGCGATGGTATCGCAGTTTGTAACTTCTGTGCAATCCGGTGATAGTGTTCATGAAATGACCTCTGATTGTTATTAGACTAAATGCAATAAATTACAGTAATTTGACACGCTCTCTTGTTTAGGAAAGACAAGTAATACATATTTTAATAGCATTGGTCAGTGCATTGCACATAGTATTGTAGTGGAATGGCGTGCACTATTGTAAATGAAGTAAACTGTTGATTCCAATTCAGTTCACTACATGAGTTAAATGGGAGGATGATTGCATGTGACATTTGGAAAACTAACGCTCTACAAGGTCTGTTCCACATTATGTTCACAAGAGAGGCCATGCATATAGGTTGAGTCTCGTCAGCTGTGTCCAGTTCTCTCTTCAGTTCAGTATTAGAGGAATGTCAGTCCAGATAGCGACTGATTGTCACACCGCCCTTGAATTTAATATTCCTCGGAGGCGCGTTTGTGTGTGTGTGTGTGTGTGTGTGTGTGTGCGCGCGCGCGCGTGTGTGAAGTGGGTGGTTCTGGTGGTAAACATAGTGGCGCGTCTCGTCCTACCGAGCCTAAGCAGAGAGCTGGCTCCAGTTAACAAATGCCAAGACAAACGACAGAGCCTCTCATCGACGTGCTGTTGCGCACTTCATCACCCTTCTTTTCATGTTATACGTAAAACGAGGCCAACATGGCGTCAGCATCGCAGATAACAGCTGCTTTGTTCTGGAGAGCGACGGCCGGCTTCTGACCTCCACGCACGGCGATGTAAAAGATTACACTCTTTAGTGCATCAGCAAGGATTAACACACACACACATACACACACACACATTTCAATTGATTTGTAGCTACATTTTTAAGTTAATCAGATTATTTTCCTCAGTATTGACCTGATCACTTAGTTGCTAAGTATACCTGAACTTGTTAATAGTTTGCATTCAACTTTATCCGGTCTATCAGATAGCATGCATTAACATGAGATGTATTAAAGTAGTCTGCAGGCTATGATATGGTGTTACACTGGTGCGCTAGAGCAGTAATGCCTTCTTCATTCACAGTGTAGATTTCATGCCTTGCCTTCAAGTATCCACTCATACTCAAGTGCATTCTGATGCATAGCAAATAATGATGTTTTGTACCCAGTAGTAAATGAGTGGGCATTCTGAGCACAGGCCGAGGTTGTGTGACAGTCCTGAGCACAGACAGATGTGTGTTTTTTTTCCTGCAACTTTGTACAGGTGTATGCCATCTTGGTTAGCCACCCTCCCCAGTCCAACGACCACCTCACCCCCACCCCTGTATCTTACACCGCCGGCTTCTATCGCATTCCCGTGGTGGGGCTCACCACTCGAATGTCTATATACTCAGACAAGGTGAGTTCAAGGCCTGCAGAAAAAAACACTGGTCAGCAAAGGCCTACAAAACACAGTTAACGGAGATATAACTTTACTATGTCCAGCAAAGGCCCATAAACACAGTTACCACAGATATAACCTACTAATAGTGTACAGTTAACTATGCCCAGTGTGCAATATTGGCTGCTTGGCCTGAACTGAATCTTAACAACCAGATGTATTGGTAGTCGTGGTGATCACTCAGTTTCTCAGTGTTCTACTGCAGCGTGTGTTTTTTATCTGTCATCCCTCTCAGGCATTTCCCATTGATGTGCTCATGTCTTTTTCCTCTTCTTGTATCCCTAAAGAATAATAGAAGATAGAGATGAATGTTGATTTTGTGTTGGTAATGTGTTAGATGATCTGTGTCCATGACATGTTAGATTTGTGCCAATATTGAATCAAGACGAAGGTATTGTGCTATTTTTCCTGTGATGTCATACCATGCAGAACATTCAGCCTTGTAAATGTTTAATGCCATATCATACACTCAGAAGTGTTATTACTATTTAATAAACCTCACTTTGATATGTCTTATATATCCAGATACTCTTGAGAAAAAAAAATATAGCTGAAAAAAAATGAAATCAACAGAAGAATATTTCCATCACCATGAGTTGTGCAATGCTTGTCTTTATCATTCCTGTGCTGTTGTGTGTGCATGTTGTTATGATGTATGTGTGTGCACGTCTCTCTGTGTGTTACATATATATGTGTGTGTGTGTGTGTATGTGTGAGTGAGTGAGTTTGTAGGGGGGGGTTGCAAATGGTATGTGTGTAAGAGGTCTATATGTTTACAAAGTGCACGTGTGTTTGTCTGCAAAAAGTATGTGTGTCCTTTACTTCATTGTGAATGTCTAGTGGGAGTGTGTGTGTGTGTATGTCTGTTTGTGTTTATTTCCTCCAAAGCATATTTGCAAATGTCTTCAGTGTGCTTGATTGATTGTGTGTGTGTGTCTTTGTTGTTTATCCTCCAAAGCTTGTTTTTGCATGTCCTCACACAGTGTGTGTGTGTGTGTGTGTGTGTGTGTGTGTCCTCCTGCAGAGCATCCACCTGTCATTCCTGCGGACTGTGCCTCCGTACTCGCACCAGGCCCAGGTGTGGTTTGACATGATGCGTGAGTTCCAGTGGAACCACATCATCCTCATCGTCAGTGACGACCATGAGGGCCGAGCTGCTCAGAAGAGGCTAGAGACGCTACTGGAGGAGCGCGAGACTAAGGTGAGGGTCAAGGGTCAAGGGTCAGTGGTCTAGCACCTGGGCTTGTTTGTGTTTGAGTGAGTGTGTGAGTTGTGTGAACGTATGTGTGTGAGTGCATGTGTGTATGTATGCTTGCACGTGTACTGTGCGTGTGTGTGTATGTGTGTGTGTGTGTGTGTGTGTGTGTGTGTGTATGTGGGTTGGTAAACTCTCTCACTTTGTAATCAGACCAGATCCTCAGAGTTCCTGTTAGTGTGTTTTTTTTCCTTTCTGTCGTGTGTGTGTGTGCACATCACTTTCCATCTGTAACATTGGCTAACATAACATTTTTTATGCCAGTGGCATCAGCAGCGTCTTTAAGTGCTTACCTGACAAATCTTCTCATCTCACATTGCTTTTGCCATAGTCAAATTCTCCTACGTGTCAATCCACTGCAGGAGCCAAAAATTATGGTCCTAACCTGGGGCTCTGCAAATATATGAATGAAATCAAATTAAATAAATGAGAGGTAGAGAGAAACAAAATTCTTTTGGGGAGTGTGTTAGAGTAAGCATCAATGAAGTTTTTTTGCCCACACTGTCGTCTGCCCTGATTGGCCAGGGCCTTAAGGTCTGATTAGGCTCTGTCATTAGGTTTTTACACATCTTACAAACAGAAGTGGACTACAGTCGACAAATCTGTGAAATGCTCTGAGCGGGAAGCTTACTGTATCCTCCTCTGTGCGTGGGAAAGCACATATTTCTTTTGTGAATCCAGCTCTTGTGAGCACTTTTTCTTCATAGCAATCCCACCATCTTGAGATGTGCTAGATATGATTCGCACATTTAATGAGATGAAGGCTGTGAATTCTTGAACAAGCTGCTGAAACGCTTATCAGATTTAGAATTCATTTACATATTCAAACTGTGAAATTATTCCATGTAAATATGTAGTGCTGTTTTTACTCAGCGATGTCCAAATAGCATTGAAGGTCATATTAAGACATTATATCTGCCCCAGTTCCACTCTGCCTCCTTAAACCATTTTTAATCAAATTTTGTCAGTTGCTTTCAACAGTGCCAACATTACCTATGTGACTTTGAATGCTTTAATGCAGTATCAGATATTATTCATAGTATTTACACAGGCAAAATGTATTAATCACAGATATGTTCCACTGAGGAGATGAAGGAAAGTAAGGATACATAGGATTCAAACTATAGGCCTAATAGTTCCAGTGCCATCTACTTTACTGAACATATTAGTTTTGCTGTTGTTGTTGTTGTTGTTGTTGTTGTTCTGAGTGGTGAAACGTTGATAATTGTGTATGCTGGGGATGGCGCAAGTACACAGTGCAGTTTTTATGACATGGTGGATATCATATGGTTATATGCATACATCCCATAGTATGTACGCAGCCCATCCGCCCGCGAAACAGCACGGTGGCCATGGTAACAGATGATTTTAATGGAATGTTGTGAAGAGCTTGACCTGTGCTTCAGGAGGACATGATCCAGTGCGCCCCCTCGCACATGGGTATAATCTTTGCAAGCTGATGAACAATTCAAATTAAAAAGGCTGCACAGTCACCGAGGGCGATGAAGGTTATGCCTCTCTGCTAGCCCTGGGGCAAATGTGATTTCATTTGGCATACTATGGATTTAATGTGACCACAGAAGGAATTCACCGGAAAATCAAACACTGCCAAGAAAATGCAAGAGAGACAGAGACATAGAGGAGAGAGATGAGAGAGAGAGAGAGAGAGAGAGGGAGAGAGAGAGAGAGAAAGGCAGGCTTGTTAGAGTAGTAACAATCTGCATACTGCTTTTTTCATCAAGCAGTTTTTCCTGCAAGTGCTTGTTTACACCCAGCTGACTGAGGGGAGATATTGATGTAGTTTACTGTGGATACTCAGGATTAGCAGTCGGAGACTCAGATGGACAGAATAACTGCTGGTAAAACACTAGTTTACTGCCCTGACAGCCAACAGCCTGCACCAGAATAATAACATGACCCAGGTGTGGCACTGGTCTGGCGCAGAAACCCGAACTGGATTTATTTCCAAGTGAGCCGTGATAATTTCGCCTCACCTCTAGGACCATGCCTGGAGAGAGGCTGAATATCTCATTTAAATGCATTACATGCAGCTTTGGGCACAGACTGCTGAAACAGATGTTTGACACATGAGGCACTGAGAACTCACTCTATTCTGCTCTATTCTATTCTATTCCATTTTATTCTATTCTATTCTATCCTATTCTATTCTGCTCTATTCCACTCTACTCTCTGCTTGGTAGTTTTGCAGGCCCCAGGGTTAGAGACCCCAATTTGAAGCAGAAAAGTGGAGATATGTTGGAATGCAATACTGCACACCATTTTTAACTGTTTATAATATTCTTCTGTGTCTGCATATTTTCTCTGTGCACATTATTCATCAGAATAAAAACAGGAACTATGAAAACCTCGACCAACAGTCCTATGACTACAAGCGAGGACCCAAGGTATATTTGCATGGTCAATGCACGCCGCCCTCCAGTTACCGTTTCTGAACGTAGCACCTAGAAACCAGACAAAAAAAGTCAACAGTCGACCCAGAGATATTCTTTTCCTGGTAGCACGCCTTTTACTTTATGTTTTATCTGATTTTTTGTTATTATTCTTTTTTTTATTTCAATCAAGAATGTTTTTATGTTTTCACGTGTATTTCCTGAAAAAAGAGAGCATCGCCCCTCCCCACCCCCTCACCTTTTTTTTTCATTTTTCTGTACTGGAATGCATGCGGTGAAGCAAGGCGATTGCAAGTCTCTTCCTTTGGCCTGGTGCGTGGAGATCTGGCCGGGTGGGGCGGGCCCAAACCCAGATTTGTCCTCCCTCCCACTTCCTCCTCCTTTCTGCAGCATCTCTGACTTGATTTTGATTTTTCATTTTTTGTTTTTTCTTTTTTCATTTTTTGGGGAAGAAGCCACCACCCACAATGCTCCCCCCCTCTCTCACTCCTTTCACCCTTTTTTGGTTGTTTGGTTGTTTTCCAGTTGCATCGACCCCTTCTTCTCCCTGCTCCTCTAACATGCACGTTCCTCCTCCTCCTCCTCCTCCTCCTCCTCCCCTGGAAGCCTTGACTCCCCTGAGTTTGCATGCCACAGATGCAGAACTTTTATTCTCCTCCAAAGCTTAATTTTTTTCAGTTAAGCAGATTATCTCGGAACTTTTTTCTCCTCCTCCTCCATTTCTCAAAACTCCCCCAAACCAAAGCAAAAAAAAAAAAAAAAGAAAAGCAAAGCAAAAAAAAAAAAAGAAAAAATCAAAAGCAAAAGCTGGGCAGCAGCATCAGCAGCAGCCGAACACAGCATGGTTCAGCGTGAGATGTGTGCTCTACATGTCTAATCTTGCGCCCCTCTCCCAGGCGGAGAAGGTTCTGCTGTTCAGCCAGGACACCAACCTGACAGCACTGCTCAAAGAGGCAAGGAGCTGGAGGCGCGCGTCTTCGTCCTCTCTGCCAGGTAGGCCGTCTGAGCCTGTGTGTGTGTGTGTGTGTATGTGTTTGTGTATGTGTGTGTGTGTGTGTGTGTGTGTGTGTGTGCCCCTGCCTAATCCCAGCCACTGAGCTCTGCACCCCCGTAATCTCAGGCTTACTCGCACATCAAGCACAAAGAGAGGATGTGTGTGTGTGTGTGTTTGTGTGTGTGTGTGTGTGTGTATGTTCATGTGCGCATCCAAATACTGCAAGCAGCTTTGAGTTTCTCTGCAGAGGGAGATGACAGCTTTGACAGACATTTTTCTCTGTGCTCGCTCTGTGTCTGTGACAGTGTGTGTGTGTGTGTGTGTGTTTGCAGTTTAGTTGTGTGGAGCAGCGGATGTGTTAATACCAGAGGTATTTCACACATACACACACATGCACACACACACACTGATGGCAGTCCTGTGTTAGCTAATGAGCCCCAGCTCATTATCCTGTTGCACTTTCGCACTAACGATGAAAAGTCATGTGGCAGTGGGGACAGTGAAAATAGCTATCTTTGATTCTGTGGGTATGCAACTGTGTGTGTGTGTGTGTGTGTGTATGCACATATGCGTTTTTATATATGGACCTATCAATCCGATATATATTAATTTGTGTCATTGTCTGTACATTTATGCTTCGTGTGTATTGTGTGTGTGTGGTTGTGTGGGCACGTGTGTGTGTATATGCATTTGTGTGCATGTGTGTATGCATACGTCTGTGTGTGTGTGTGTGTGTGTGTGTGTGTGGTGTGTGCATATGTCTGTGTGTGTGTGTGTGTGTGTGTGCATATGTCTGTGTGTGTGTGTGTCTGTGTACCTGGCTATAGCGAAGATGAGGCAGCGGAAATATACAAGGCAGCGCGTGTGCTGAACATGACAGGCTCGGGCTATGTGTGGCTGGTCGGGGAGAGAGAGATGACTGGTAAAGCTCTGATCGAAGCCCCAGATGGTATGTACCGCTTCAGAGCCCCCCACCCCTCGCCATGCCGCGCCACAGACTGCGGGCCAGATTGGACGCGCTGGCCCCGGCCTCTACCGCTTACACAGCTCTGTCTCTCTCTCTTTCTCTCTTTCTCGCAAAAACAAAATCCATATCTATGAGTCAATCCGTTGTCTGTTGTTGTGCTCTGAGCGTTTAAACGTTTAAACATTTGCATGTTTAAAGGTTTGAAACCAAGTGATGACTTCATTGTTATGTGCTTTCTATGTCTAACATTTAATTGGTTTCATTTTTTAGTGTTGTGTCCTTCTTTCTTTGGACAGCAAATGATGAGATAGAGGTTGTGGTAATCCGTGTTGCTATGAGTGCACGTTCATATAAGGACTGGCTTTTTCATAAGTGTATGTGTATGGTGGTGCTTATGCTACCTCCTCATTGACCTCTTTCTGAAATATGATGGTAAGGTGCAACTGCATTTTTTCTCTGTCTCAGCTTCTGTTACACATCCACGTATAGTCTTCACATCAGTCTGCTTACCAACTCCCCTTCCTCCGCCCCCCCCCCCCCCCCCCCAACCTCCCCCCACCCTCGTAACTTAGCAACCCTTCCGTCTGTCTATAGGCTCTTCTGAGCCCACGCCACATCGACACATCATATAATTATGTGCACGCTTCTCCAGTTGTTTTTTAATGTGATGCCATGCTGAGATGTTAACATCTCCCCTCTTTTGTGATGTATGTTGGCTGACATTTGACATTGTGACTGGGCAGGCTTGCTCGGCCTCCAGCTTATCAACGGCAAGAACGAGTCGGCGCACATCTACGATGCTGTCGCCGTGGTGGCTCAGTCCATCCAGGAGCTCTTTGAGAAAGAGAACATCACAGAGCCTCCTCGAGGCTGTGTGGGCAACACCAACATCTGGAAGACCGGCCCGCTCTTCAAACGGTAAGAACGGGCCTTCTGACAGCGCCCCTTGGTGTTATGAACCTGTAAGTCATGCTTCTGCTGGATCTGGCACAAGGGATAATAGTCTGCAATCAAGCTCAAAGCATAAAAGTCAATGACTGGAAAAAAGCATTCAGATGAATCATCCCATGGGCTATTGAGTACTACATAATAGCTCTGTAGAAGAAAAAATCATTTGATTGTTACAAACAAGCTTTTTAGATTTGTGGGTTGTTGGAAGCTACTCAGCATTGAAGTATGCGTGTGAGAGGGTTGCAAAAGAGACAAAATCAACAAGAGAACTTCAAGTAAACAATTACTGAATGTCATTATGCATATGAGGCCCATGAGATCATTCATGGCAGAACATAGTAACAAGTGTGTAATTTATTTATTGATATTATTTATTATGATTTATTGATATTTTGCGTGGATGTCACAGCTTCATCTGCGCGCTGCTATGCCCACCTACTCACTTAGTGACACTCTCTCATTGCTGCTCACACACGCCAGCTGCTTAATATACCAGACCCCCCAACACACACACACATGCACATACACACACACACACACACACACACACATACACACGTACACACATGGACACACACACACACACATGCACAGACACATACACGCATACACACACATACACACACACACACATACACACACACACACCCCCACACATGCACAGATACATGCACACATACACACACAGATACACACACACACACACACACACAAACACACACACACATACTTCATCCCCCGCCGTCAAGATTTTCATCTGTGGTGAATAACTACCACTTATGTTGCTTCTTGTCATCACACATTCTCTCTCTCCTCTCCTCTCCTCTCTTCCCTTCCTGTTCCTCTTTCTTCTCTCCTCATCTGTTTCGCACCCTCTGTTCATCTCTTCCTCTCTTCTGTCTCTTTCTGTCTGACTGTCTTTCTCACTCTCGCACCAGCGTGCTGATGTCATCCAAGTACGCAGATGGTTTGACGGGCCGGGTTGAGTTTAACGATGACGGCGACCGTCGATTCGCCCACTACAACATCATCAACCACCAGAAGACTCGTCAGGTTGTCGTAGGCGTCTACAATGGCTCACAAGTACGTTGGCAGACGCGAGGCGACTGGCATCAGTCGCCATGCCAACACCCTTCAGCATCATGGGGATCTGTTGAAATAGCTGCTGGGGCAGTCCTGTCTCTGGTTGTTGGTCTCACACGCACGCACACACACACACACACACACACACACACACACACACGCACACACACGCACACACGCACGCACACAAACACATATGCACACACACGCAAACACATACACACACATACAGGGCTGTCTCTTGTTGTTGGTCAAACACACACGCACACATGCAGACACACACCCATAAAGGGCTGTCTCTAGTTGTTGGCACCCTATTTGCTGTCCAAGTGACCATCCTTACTTCTGCCCTTTGAGTGCACACAAGCCTTTATTTCTTGTGCTATTAGACTGTACACTGTAATCTGTACCGCTGTGTGAACCTGAGGAGGAGGAGCATGTTGTAACCATGTGACTCACAACCATGGATGAATTTCAATTCCACCATTAAGCCATAATAATAAGAACCCTTAAAGTCTTAAAATGTAGGGCTCTTTGTTTAGGGAAAAGGAGGACAACATTGGAATTCAGCCCATGTTTTGAACACAAACCACCCTTATTACTTGATACTTTGTCAAAGTTTACACTTTAAGGGTTCAAGGGTTCAAATGTAAACACCAGGACAGAGCCCTAGCCCCTAGCAGACTATTTGTGTGTGGTGTTGGTGATGCGTGTAGACCAGTAGCTCACTTTTTGTGTGTGGTATTGGTGATGCGTGTAGACCAGTAGATTTCTGTTTGTGTCTGGTGTAGGTGATGTGTGTAGACCAGTAGATCACTGTTTGTGTGTGGCGTTGGTGATGTGTACAGCAGTAGATCACTGTTTGTGTGTGGTGTTGGTGATGCGTGTAGACCAGTAAATCACTGTTTGTGTGTGGAGTTGGTGATGTGTACAGCAGTAGATCACTGTTTGTGTCTGGAGTTGGTGATGTATGCAGTGTGCTGAGTTGTAGGTCTCTTTCCCAGGTGGTGATGAACACCCAGCGCAAGATCATATGGCCTGGAGGGGAAACCGAGAAGCCAAGAGGATATCAGATGTCAACCAAACTCAAGGTGGGTGGAAGTCTGTTTGGGAGCGGCGGGAAAACATCCTCCTCTTCAGGAAATAATCCAACATAATCTGACATAATCTGACATAACAACTGAACTACTTTCACAGAACACAGGTGTCTTAGCTTACTATTACTGATTACTTAAACCTCTATATGAACACAAATAAGAAGGCGTTCCCTTCATTAAAGAACAGCATTCTCCCTCCGTAAAATATCAACCTGCCTGTCTGGCTCAATCACTCGATCTGACTGGAGCTAAATCACAGAGCTCAAAACTCCTTTAATAAAAATACATACATCCTCCTATACATACATCCTCCTACAGAGAACTGCTAACCACTGAAGCATGATCATGCACTATCTATCTGACCCTTGTGTGACCCCAGCCATTACAGCAGAGCATGTTCTGCCCCAACAACGGTTGAATGAAGACAGCAGCAACTACCACAAAACAAGCACCAGTTATAAGGAATGCCTCTTAGAAATGTCCATATTCATTAACACGATGCCTAAACGTCAGCCTTGATGTTAATTATATAATTTTTATAGAGGTGTTAGGATTTTTCTTTCCATGCATCCCCCTGCAGATCGTTACCATTCACCAGGAGCCGTTTGTCTACGTGAAGCCGGCGCGAAGCGACGGGACCTGTAAGCCGGAGCACACAGTCAATGGAGTCTTAATCAAGAAAGTCATCTGTACGGGGCCCAATGAAACCATCCCAGGTACACATAAAAGACGTAAACACATTATTGGTTTGTCAGGCTTACCCCTTTTGGAGCATCATGATATACTTGGCTATTTTAAGGTTATGGTTCAAGCTTCATTAAAAAAAAAAGTTGTTACTCTTGTATTTTATGTAAGGTACTTATTTCCTTTTTTTAAAAAAATTATTTTACTGTTGAAAGTTTTCCAGTGTGCTATGAACTCCTGGACAGGGTGATTAAGTAATTGCGGGCATAAAGAAACCATGGACTTTATCTCTTAACATGACTTATGGTTAATTTATGTTGAGTTTCATGGTTAATATTAATTACACCATTAGCTAATGTTACTTAATGGAAACTTGATGTAATAATT
The DNA here is from genome assembly GCA_015244755.2 of Tenualosa ilisha. Lineage (NCBI taxonomy): Eukaryota > Metazoa > Chordata > Actinopteri > Clupeiformes > Clupeidae > Tenualosa > Tenualosa ilisha. Next base: position 359,002 of record PYXC01002330.1, on the reverse strand, counting down.
ATGCTCTTGACGTATCTGAATAATGTATTTACATCTGAATCCCTCTGGCTGCTCTATAGTTTTAGAAGAGTTTGGCATGAGCTGGTGTGATCTTTTGTCGGTTTCCAGGCAGACCTATTGTGGCGCAGTGCTGCTATGGTTTCTGCATCGACCTCCTGATCAAGTTGGCCATGACAATGAACTTCACCTATGAAGTCCATCTCGTGGCTGATGGAAAGTTTGGCACCCAGGAGCGCGTGAGTACTCAGGATAATCAATGTTCTTTAAATTCCACTCACACACGTAGCATGTGTTTGCACTCTCTCTCTCTCTCCCTCTCTCTCCCTCTCTCTCTCTCCCTCTGTCTCTCTCTGCCCTCAAGGAGAACTGACTGCAACCCTGCCAATCAATTGAAATGAAAAATAAGAAAACCCTCTGGCAGCATCCAAACATTATTATATGCTCTCAACAACAACAACAATATTCCTGCAATATTTAGCATACATCACTCACTATGATGGGATACTTGAGCCTGAGTCGCATATGAAATGTTAAACTCATAGGGCCGTTGAGGTTACAATACACAAAGCTCAAAACACATAGCCTTGGAAATGTAGCTTTGCATACATTTTCTATGCTTAGATGTCAACCATTAGGATTCTTCACAGACTGACAAGAACTCAGAAATCCAAATGTGATTGGGAAGGCAACACGGCCACGGGGGGAAGTAACACTATGGTATCCAAAAACAAGACCACAAAAGAAAAGAAAAAACACTCCTGCTGTCTAAAACACATTGTTGATTTCTCTCTCAGCTCAAGAGCAGTATTATAAGCAATGAAACGCAGTAGAAACAGATCACTGATCTCTAGTTAATAATCCAGAGAACGCACTGTGACTCATGTCGGGGGTAAATAGCAGCAGTAAGAAAGAGCTGCATAGAAAAAGCTGGACTGCAGTGCAACAAAGTAGAAACTGACCGCTGTTAAAAGCTGCTATGTGTAGCTCTCTTTGAATACTATCAAGTTTCCAGTGGTCTTGATCACTGCTTTGCATCTGAGTGCTGTCAGCAGGTATGAGAATGACAGAATTTCGCAGACCGAGTAGCGAAATGACAGCCAACACTAACTGATGAGGGCAAGGAAGTTTCATGTTCCTGTTCTCCCATCAGTTAGCGTTAGCGTAAATACAGTGTACGTTGTACCAACGTTGTTGTTTCATATTTCTACTGACAGCACTCAGCAGGCTCAAAGAACAGGGATATGGGCTGATTTTTCCTTTAAGAGCTGATAAACCGGTGGATGATATTGTGTGTGTGTGTCATGTCTCGTGTGGGTCTCAGGTCAACAACAGCAATAAGAAAGAGTGGAACGGCATGATGGGAGAGCTCCTGGGTGGCCTGGCTGATATGATTGTGGCGCCGCTCACCATCAACAACGAGCGGGCGCAGTACATCGAGTTCTCCAAACCCTTCAAATACCAAGGGCTCACCATTCTAGTCAAAAAGGTAGGCTTCGGTGGTG